>VMDO01002940.1:134748-154960 GCA_007922755.1 Pedetes capensis | reverse complement strand
ATAGCCCTGTGGCATCCGATCCTGTCAGATCTCGGAAGCTAAGCAGGGTCAGGCCTGGTTAGTACCTGGATGGGAGACCACCTGGGAACACCAGAAGCTGTAGGCTTGGGAGAAGGACCTGGCAACCCCCTCCCAAAAATCAATCTGCCATTGAAAACCCTATGAACAGCAGAGAAGCACTGACAATAGTGTTTCCCCTATTGTACAGAGGGTCGCTATGAGTCGGATACCGACTTGACGGCACCTAACAACAACAACAACAATGTGAGTTAAGCTTGCAGCTGTAGCACTGTGGCATCCGATTCTATCAGATTTCGGAAGCTAAGCAGACTCAGGCCTGGTTAGTACTTGGATGGGAGACCGCCCGGGTAACACCAGATACTGTAGGCTTGGGAGACGCACCCGGCAATCTGCTCCCAAAAATCAATCCGCCATTGAAAACCCTACGAATAGCAGAGAAGCACTGACAAAGTGTTCTGCCTGCTGTATGTAGGGTCGCTATAAGTCGGATACCGACTCGATGGCACCTAACAACAACAATGTGAGTTAAATAGCATGTGCCTGTTTGGTCTAAGTATTTTCTAATTCTTAGATTTCATGATAGAGGTTGCAATTTGAGTAGATATACACATATAAAGGGCTGGGATTTAGCTCAGTGGGTAGAGCTCTGCATTGCAGTCTCTGATGCCCTGAGTTCAATTCCCAGCATGGCAAAAATGCCCAAGACAATCCGGAAGCACTCAGCCATTGAAAACCCTATGCGGGTTGCTATGAGTCGGATACCGACTCGACAGCACCTAACAACAACAACAACAACAACAAACACATATAAAAACAACTCAGAAAAAAAGAAAAAGAAAAAAAGACCAAAACCCACAAAAGAAAGCTTTCAATGCTTATTATGTCATTTGCAGGAACCATTTATGAACAGATTTCTCAGGATTAATTTTCAAAACCTCTTCCCAAATAAAGTCTTAAAGCTTTACCTACCCCTTAAAAAAAGACTTCTCAGGAGGATATCCACTTTGCAACACCATTTAAGTTTTTCATTTTAGCGTACTGCAATAATATTTTAAGATGCCAAAAGGAATTAGATTTTGGAAGAGGAAAGAGTTAAAAATAATAATATACCACATAAAATGCTAGTTCATTAATGATTTGGTAGTTCATCAATAAAAACTATGAGACTGGGTAGAAGGACCTGGCAGCCCAATCCTAAAACAATCAACCATTGAAAACCCCATGAACAGCAGAGAAGCACAGATAATAGTGGCAGGCATGGCACAGTCTTGGGGAGTGCTTTGTTCTGTTGCACGTAGGGTTACTATGAGTCAGACCCAACTCTACAGCACCTAACAACAACAACAACAACAACAAAAAAACTCTATTCAAAGTTAAAATAATTCCTAAACACAGAAAATTAAACTAAGGACTCTCATTTTAGGGGGAAGCCTTTTGAGTTAGTAATATTTCTGCATTAGTTAAAACCATGCTATTTCTATTAGATGATTCCACAGACTTCTTTTTATAAGAGCATCTGGTTCCAATATTATTAACTACCCAAAGGATGGACATTTTGACTTCATTTAACATTTACTTATCACTTGATTTTATACATATAAACAGCACAGCACATCTCATTGCATTTTAGAAAATCATTAGTGCTTTTTTGTGTCTAGAAGAAAAAAATAATATGCCCTATGAACCAGAAGTTATGTTTCAGATAGCTTTTTCATCTACTTCTTAAAAATTTATGGATCACTCTTGCCAACTACAAATCCAAGCACCTCCTATAAATTGCAATAACAGGTTAGCTTATAGATGGCTCTATTTATAGGTTTTCAAAGAATCTTCATGCTTATTATCTCCTTTTAACCATCATTTTCTTCAAGATGATAAAGCAGGATAAAATCAGGAGGTATGTTTTACATACTAAGGATCTAAAGGTTTATTCTATAACATTCTTAAGTGCTTTGGTAATAATACTAAACAGCACAACATATTAAAAACGAAAACCAGGAAAGAAAACTGTCATGAAATGTTTGCCGTTCCTCCCATCAAGAGATAGAACTGATTTCTCAACCGTTGAGTCTAGGGTGGCCTTGTGATTTCCTTTGTCTAACAGAATATGATGGAGTGGCACTATGGGATTTCTAAGCCTAGGCCTTAGAAGGCTTCTCTGAGACCACCATGTACAAATGCCAATGGAGCCTAGTGGAAAATGAGAGAATGTAAATTGTTGTTTTAAACTATGAGGTGTTGAGGTGTTTGTCATGCTTTGGTAACTAACTGGAGCAGAGCTATAGCACAGAAGGCTCAAATGCTGTGTTTAAGCAGAGCTGGGATTTGAGATGGGAAGAAATGATGAGAGCAGGGGCACCAGACCCAGGAGGGCCTGGATGCCAGGTCAGTCTGTTCATCCAGCTTCCCTGAGCTTTGGTTTATTCACATGTAAAATATGGTCCTGGTTATTCTATGCAACAATTGTGGCCCTTAAGTGAACTGATGTATAAAGGCCATATATAGATCAATGGCAGTTTCCTCCTAGATCAGGTCAGTTCACTTCTGTTTCATTGTTTTTTGGAGACATACAATTCTTTTCTTAATATCATTTCCTGAAAGGATTAATATATTGAAATTAGCTAAGCACAGTGGCGCACACCTATAATCTTAGCAACTTGGGAGGTGGAGGCAGGAAGATCACAAATTTGAGGTCAGAGGCAGCCTGTATGACTTAGTGAGACCCTGTCTCAAAATACAAAGGAGAAAATGGGCTGGGGGTATCATTCAGTGTCTGAGTGCTTGCAAAAAGCATGTGTGAGGCCATGGGTTCAATTCCCCAGTAACACAAAAAATAAAAAATAAAAAATGGGCCAGAGGTACAGCCCAGTGGTAGAGCACTTGCAAAATATGTACAGGGCCCTGGATTCAACCTCCTAGTTTATATATACATAAAATTTATATATATACACATATATGTATATATATATAATTTTTAATGTATTGTTGTTATTGTTGTTAGGTGCCATTGAGTCATGTCAGACTCACAGTGACCCTCATAGGGATTTCAATGGCTGATTGTTTTGGGATTGCCTTGGGAGTGGATTGCCACGTCCTTCTCCCACATGTATTTATATGTTGGTGTAAATATATTGTTGCTATTAGGTGCCATCGAGTCGGTGTCCAACTCATAGCAACCCTATGTACAACAAAGGAAACACTATTTATTGTCAGTGCTTCTCTACTATTCACAGGGTTTTCAATGGCAGATTGATTTTTGGGAGTGGGTTCCTGGTCCTTCTCCCAAGTGACAGCATCTGGTGTTGCCAGGCAGTTTCCTATCCAAGTACTAACCAGGCCCGACCCTGCTTAGCTTCTGAGATGTAGATTGGATGGCACAGTGCTACAGCTGCATGCTAAGGTATAAATATACACACATAAATATACTGAAATTTTCAAGGTTTGTTACATAAAGCCCATAAAAATAAGAATACCATTTAAAAAAAAACCTACAACCAAGATTCTAGACATGTGAGTAAATTGTTAATGGTAATCTCTACTTTAGATAGGTAACCACTTCCACTTTAAAATTGTTTGAAAATAAGGGTGATGTGAATGTTCTGTTCACATGAACATATATATCCTAAATAGTATAACTTGCCCCACTATCCCTTTGCCCATTTCTAAATGAGTTGTGACTGTCACCAGCCACTGATGAAAGGGCTTCTATCCCAGCCATAGAGGCGCCTGTGAAAACTCCCTGAGACTCCATGGTGCCCTTGGGTACTGCCCATCCCTTTGCAGATCTCCAAAGCCCTGGGTTCCCATGGCATTGTTTTCCCATCACAGTTCTACTTCCAACGAAGAGTGTCAAGGGATCACTGATGTATACTCATTAGCCTTAAGTGTATCCAGTGAATAACATTCATGAGCTGATTCCACTTTTTATAGAGAATATGCCATGCTCTTCTAGGCATTCTAGAAATATTCAAACTTCAAAAAGAGAACAAATGAAATCAGTTTGAGATGACATCTTTGGGGTTTTAGAGATAAAAACAGTACTTTAGGAAAACTTATGTTCAGGATCTAAGTTTTATTTATAACTCATTTCCAAAACTTTCCAGCCAAGATGCAAGACAACAAAGTGAATAAATTTAAAGCAATGATAACAGCTATTTAAAATATATGAAATTTCCAGAAAAGATACATGCAAGAAACAGTCACTAAATATACTCCATCAGTAACTCTGGAACTTGTGGGAGGTCAGTATCTGAGGAACTAGGAAACCCTAGTCATTTCCTAATCATTTTCACACATCCCTCTTCCTCTCTAACCAGATTACTTCTAGCTCCCTGAGCTCTTACTGGCTTTCCTGTACAGGCCACCCAAGTGTCCTTCACAAGCCCCACATACCTGCTGCTCCTTTACCAGGAACAGACTTACTCTGGTGGTCACAGAGTGCCTCCATGGCACGGAGGCCTCCGATCAAATATCACCTGCTCAGAGGAGGTTTCCCTAAGTTCTTTAAACAACCACCCTCACTCTCTATCCCTTATTGTTGCTTTGGTTTGCTTCATAGCAACTATTGCCACCTGACATTATCTATCTACTGGTTTATGTGGTAACTGTCTAGCCATCCACCTCTGCTGGAATAGAATTAGCACAAGGGTGGCAACTTTGTTTCATTGACAAGTATCCTCAGCACCCAAAACAGCCCCTGCCGGAAACCAGATGCTTAATCAACCATTGTAGTATAAGTAAATAACAACTGTTTGAAAATTGAATTTTGGACTGGAGATGTGGTAGAGCACTTACAGAACATGCACAAAGCTATAGGTTTGATCCTCAACACTAATTAATTATTAATTAACTCATTGAAATACAACTATATAAAAATATCTATAAGTATAAAGACTAAAACAAACATGATTTTGTTAAAATAAGGATCAAACCTTATTATGATTTAAGATGTGTTTGGGTTGACAAGGGGTGGACTTGTGATGGTTAATCTTGATTGACAGCTTGACTGGATTGAGAATCACCCAGAAGATTAGTAAAGCACACCTCTGCACGTGTCTACGAGGGTATTTCCAGACAGGATGAACTTGGAGGAAGACCTTCCCTGAATGTGGGTAGCACCATCCTACAGGCTTGGGGTCCAGATGGAATAAAAGAGGACAAAGGAGAAAGCCAGTTAGTGCAGGCATTCTCTCTCTGCTTCCTCACTACCTCATGTGAGTGGCTTGGACACGGCCTTCCAGCTGTGGTGGACTAAAACCTCTGAAATCATGAGCTAAAATAAATCGGTCCTCAAATTATTTCTCAGGTATTTTTGTCACAGCAACGAAATACTAACACAATAAGCTTCTTTCCATTTTCTCTTGAATCTTATTGTGTTGATTTTAAAAATTGAGGCTCATCATACTAAAAATAAAGCAAAAACAAAAAGGTGTCTTGCAGCTATTGTTTCCTTTTATCGACATTGGAGACAATTATATATAAAAGTAG
Source organism: Pedetes capensis (assembly GCA_007922755.1). NCBI lineage: Eukaryota > Metazoa > Chordata > Mammalia > Rodentia > Pedetidae > Pedetes > Pedetes capensis. The sequence continues at coordinate 149,452 of VMDO01002940.1, read as the reverse complement.
AAAAGTCTACTCAGGACCATATTAATGGAGTACAGTGATTCTTAAATGGGTTCTGAGGCAGTTTTCATATTTATATTAAATATACAATGTGATTTCTGTCATAGTCTTCTGATCAATGACACATAAATATATAACTTTGGGTCAGCTTTTAGGGCATAGAAAAGGAAAAAAAAAATTTTTTTTTTGGTACTAGGGGTTGAACCCACCACAGAGCTGCACCCCCAGCCCTTTTTTTTTTTTTTTTTTTTTTACTTTTTGAGACGGGGGTCTCACTAAATTACGCAGACTTCCTCTGGTCTCGAACTTGCGATCCTCCTGTCTCCACCTCCCAAGCCGCTGGGATTACAGGCGTGTGCCACCGCGCCCAGCCAGAAAAATCTTTTTTAATATTTACAGGTACATTTTTTAACAGACATTTTTCATAGGCTGGACTGAAAACTAAAAGGCTATCTTCACACATCCTCTATTTTTTTCCATCTCTCCCTTTCCCTTCTACATTCATGTAGAACTTCCAGTTAAAGGTCCCAGGAGATAAGAATCTTAATAACTCCACAGGAAAGTTCCTCCTTCCTATAAATCTCTTAGGCTACTGGAAGTCTGTGCCCATAGGTGTTGCCATCAGGTGTTCCTAGCCAGTCTCCTCACTGCCAGCCATAGTCCTAACATGGCAGTCATATAGTTGAATATTTTCACAGACTTTTCTCTTAGACACATCTTCTGCATGCTGAACATTCTTTAACCTGTCAGAGTATCTTTTGGGGGGAGTGGTGGAAGTTTTGCTTTGTAGCCTAGACTGACCTCAAATTCTTTCCATCCTCCTGCATCAGCCTCTCTAGTGCTGGGATTTCAGGTGTGCACTCCTATCCCCTGGCAATCCACTCCTGAAACAATCAGCCATTGAAAACCCTACTAATAGCAGTGAAGCACTGACATAGCGCTGGGCATGGCACAGTGTTGGGGAGTGTTTCCTCCTGTTGTGCTTAGGTTCACTATCAGACCCCACTTGATGGTACCTAACAACAACACCGCATATGCCCAACTGTCAAAGGGTCTTAATATGCAAATTCACAATGAATAACCATAGTTGATTTCTTGGTAGGCAACAGGTACTGGCACTGGGAATAATAATTTAAAAAATTTCTATCAGTGGAAAGGTAATTGCCACAGAAATCTATGAAGGGTGAAAACTAATACAATGAGATTGGACATAACTAATCATCCTGGAAACAAAAACAACTAAGCATGTCACAGCATGTGTGGGGACTCATTTAATGGTCTATAGCCACAGATAGAAAAGGGACAGAGCAGAGAAAAGGGGAAAAGCTACATATCAAGCACTTTCTGTAGGTGAAAATATGAGAAGCACCACAGAATAAATTCAAGTTAATTATTAATCAAGGTATATTAAATATTTACCATAGTAACTTATGTTTTATTTAGTTTTTTCCCCTAATATTTATGACTCTCTATTAAACCATTCTTTAAATTCCTTTTCTGAAGTCCAGATGTGGCTGTTGCATTTTAGTATTATTCAGAATTTTAATCAAATATTTATAAATACATTTTGTAATTTATATTTTATTTATTTATTTATTTTTGTGGTACTTGGGGGTTAAACCCAGGGTCTCATGTATACTTTGCAAGTGCTCTACCACTGAGCTGTTCCCCCAACCCCTTTTTATTTTTTATCTTGAGACAGGATCTCACTAAGTTACACATGCTGCCTCTGGCCTCAAATTTGTGATCCTCCTGCCTCCACTTCTGGAGCCACTAGGCTAACAGGGAGTACCACTGTGTCCAGCTCTGTGATTTACATTTTTAAAAACAATGCCTGTCCACTTGAACTCCTACTCATCCTCCCCAGGTCCTAGAAGACCTTTCACGGCCCCACATTCTCTTCCCACCAAGTCAGCCTAACTCCACGACCTGTGAGGCAACTCTATGTCTTTCTTTTATTGCCTTTAACAGATTATGAAAGACCCTGCTTACTTCCTGTCTCCTCTCATAGGACTGTGATCTTCTTAAGAAAAGGGACTTTGTCTTTCATCTCTGTACCAAAGAAATCTCAGCAATAAGGACTCAAAGAGGCAATGACTAAAAGGGGGGAAGTCAACTATACTAAATGAAAACATTCTTGAAAAATAATAGAAAAACTCTGGGTTCATTAAGAAATACACAAGAAAAGCTCTGGGTTCATGTAAAAGTATATTGAAGCTACAGTTTTCATGACTTGGGCCTCGTGGATTCAAAGAAAAAGGCTTACTATCTGTCCACCATTGGAATTCTACTCCATAAATATTTAAAAGCCAATATGTAAGATATGAATGCATCAGCAAAATGAAAATAAACAAACAGCAATGCTGATGTTACTTCAGTCACCTTGGTGATTCTCCCATCTCCTGCCTCAGTGGTCATTTTTATGGAGTGTACAAATGGGAAATCTGAAATAACGACCCTTTCCAGGGTCAGATATAGATACTACACTGACTGCCACTGTGGGTGATGAAAAAAATGACAGGATATTCATTCTCACTCATCTAACCTTGACCATTCAAAGGATTTTAGGCTAGCCATGCAAACACAGAGATTCTCACATTCCTTATCCAAAAAGGGTGCTAATAATACCTGTTCTGTCTTTATTAAGGGGTCATTCGGAGACTTGAGTGTCATAAAGACTTAGAAGTACTTTGTACACTACCGTGAGAATACAGTTATTCATAAATTCAGAAATGTAAATTAGAATCATAAAATGTTTACATACCATAATCACTGTAACAAAATGCTGTATCGCATGTATGTATTCAAAGGAAAACAATCGTCTTGTTAAAAAGTTTTTTTGGTGCAATTATAGGAAAAGAGATTTTTAGCTCTTTATTTAAAAAGCATCACCAGAAGGGGAAAAAGGGAGACAACTGTTCTGAATTTTAGAAATCCAAGAATATGTCTCTAATTGTCAAGAGGAGATCCTACTTGATGATATAACATGTCCTCTACTCATAAGGAAATACTCCTGAATTTATTTAGTTACAGATTTAACAGTGTATTGTTTCCATTTTTAAAAATAGCCTGATTTTCAATACCACCACCCAAGGACAATTTTCAGTTGTTGGAATACAGTGATCACAATCACTCTTACCACAGCAGAGAAAGCTAGATGTCGACCAAAAATTCATGCTGCCTTTTCAAAGAGAAGTGTTGTATTAGGGAAATGAACATCCAGTGAAAGATCTTATTTTCTGGCCCTTTTGTATTTGGTTTAACCATACAACAGGTTATAGAACATAAGCAGAAGAGATGTACACTTCTTTCAGTCTTGGTCTATAAAATCTCCTACGGTATCTCCCACATTCTCATTTCTTCTGTTGGCCAGATGGATGTGAACTGCTAGGAAGATCTCAAAAGCCAAATATTAGAAGAAACAGAGTTTCTATCAACCCAAATCTCTAAATAAATTTGCATAAACTTGAATCCCTGAACAACAGCATGTCAAAGATATAGAAGCATCACTATTCACCTCACATCATCCCACTAGAATTATGTAAAAAATAACTATCTTTTGTGCTAAGTCATGAAATTTCAAGTTTATGTTACAACAGCTATCAGCCATAACTCTTATATCACCTAAACTCTGCATAAAAACTCAACATTCATTAGTTAGGTGCCGTCGGGTCGGTATCCGACTCATAGTGACCCTCATAGGGTTTTCAATGGCTGTTTCGGGATTGCCTTGGGAGTGGATTGCCAGGTCCTTCTCCCATTTTTGTGGTGCTGGGAATTGAACTCAGGACCTCAGAGACTGCAGCGCAGCGCTCTACCAACTGAGCTAAATCCCAGCCCCAACATTCATTAGAGAGACATAATCAGAAAAAATAAATAACACAAGTGAATTGATTCAAAATATACATATATAAAGTAAAACATTATAAATACTTGCAGCTGGCTACGTTTTGTTTTTGTTTGTTTGTTTGTCTTGTGATACTGGGGGTTTGAATCCAGGATATTCCTACACCACTGAGCTGTACTCAAAACCCATTTTTATTTTTTTATTTTGAGAAAAGGTCTTGCTAAATTGCACAGTCTGCCTCTGGTCTCCAACTCATGATCCTCCTGCCTCAACCTCTGCAGTTCCTGGGATTATAGGCACGTGCCACCATGCCCAGGTAGTTTCTTTAATAGGAGATTGGGGTTTTATGTTACCTAAACTACAATGTCACTTTAAATTCAACACATTTTACTGTAGTTTTGAACGTCAATGCTCATATGACTGATTAGTTCAGAGGACTGTATAGATTTCATAATGGGAAGAATAAATAGTAATCCCCCTTTCCTACTCCTTATATCCTCCAGTGATGGACCTGGTCTTTGTACCTGGAAAACAATGGTGTTGAAGACCAAATGCAAGTCAAATCTGTTTTATAACTTAGGAAGGATTTATCAAAATACTGACACATACATAATCCTTTCCAGATAGTACCAAATGTATATATCAAGTTGTAACTCAGACTTTTGTACCCAAGCTACCAGATACATTCATATATTCAGAAGTGATTTTCAGACAGATGATAGTTTTAAGCAGGACCACTTTCACAAAGATGGCTCGACTTTACATCAGAATTTATACGTTTCCTTTCAGAAAACAACAATGAATACCAAATATATAAAATGTAAAGAGGAAAACAGATATTAATTGTGAAGGTATTCTGCCTTGTAATGTTCACCAGATGCATGGTGTTTGATCAGAATATTTGAATTATGCTTTCTCTTCTCAATTATATAATAGTCTCACCAGAAGCAATGATCTATAATAGAGGAATACTCTCATGTATGTTCCCAATATTGAAGCTGAATTGGTCTTCCAAAAGCCAGTAGAAAAAAGAGAAGGGAAAATTGCGCATTAAAATTAAACATGTGAGCTTGATGTGTTGGTACACACCTGTAATCCCAGCACTTGGGAGGTTGAGGCAGAAGGATTGCAAGCTCAAGGCCAGTGTGTGATATATAGCAAGTTCAAGGCTAGCCTGAGTTATGTACTAAGATCCCACCTCAAAAAAACAAACAAACAGACAGACAAAGGCTGGAGATATAGCTCATTAGTAGAGTGCTTTCCTACCAAGTGCAAGGCCCTGGATTAGATTTCCTGTAACACACACGTACACACAGGCACACACACACAAAGGAAGAAAGAAAGAAAAAAGAAAAAGATCTGTTTCATTAATTTTTAACAACTATGCATTTTATCATAATTAGCTTATAAATCTAATTATTAGATGAATTCATAAAATTTATAGCTGAAATTAGAGTGATTCTATAGAAATAAGAAGGCATTCTTGTACCAAAGGAAGCTGAATTATTGTGCACATTTACTGCAAACACAGATGCTAGATACAGACCATGCAAATCCAAGTTCAAGACAGTATGAAATTTAAAATTTTTGTATATCACATATTTTCATGTATTACATACTGCACAAATAATCATTGAGCACTTGGATGGGTGCTGCCTCTGTACTAGTTGTTGGGAATAAACTAAGTAAAATACAGGTATAAATTATTTTACATGGAACGAGTGTAGAATTAATGATTCAGTTTACTTAATTAGAAGTAGAAAAATTTCCCTAAAGAAAGGACATCTGAGACTTGAGGTATGGGTGGTCAGTTTTGCACCTATCACTTACCATATGAAACTATTTGAAGCCTAAATCAACAACTATGTTACATATTCTGCACATGTAATACAAATGTCTTCAGAGGAAGTTGGTTCCTATCTGATATAATTTGACTATGTCTCCTAAAGTTCATGTATTGGAAACTTAATACCCAGGGTCACAGTGTTGGGAGGTCTGATGGGAGATGATTAGATCATGAGTGCTCTGCCCTCAGGAATGGATTAATGTCGATACTGTGGGAGTGGATTAGTCATGGCATGAGTGAGCTTGTTGTAGAAGTGAGTTTGCCCCCCCCCCCCTTGCTGGCTTGCCCTCTGACTCTCAGCCTCTTTTGCCCTTTTGCCTTCCACAATGAGGTGACACAGCAGAAAGGCCCTCACTGGTTGTGCCCCCTTTAACTTGGACTTTCCACTTGACAAAACTGTAATAAATGTCTCTTCTTTGTAAATTACCCAGTCTGTGGTAGTATCACCACATGAAACAAAGTAATCCATTATCTTTAGTCTTCTCACCTAAACACCTTAATTCCAAAGCAGGAGAAGAAAGCAAGGTTCTATTAAGAATAGTTGCCATGACAGCAAAAAATTCCCCAGGAATTGTCAAAGATAATGAATTTTTCACATTAAAAAAATAGATTTTTGTTTTAAACATGCAGTTTGTTACTACTTTGTTGCTAATGTTGTACCGATAGGATTAAGATACCTGAATTGGTAGTTAATTCATTTAAACAGATTATTGTTGTTAGGTGCCGTGGAGTCGGTATCCGACTCATAGTGACCCTCTGTACAACAGGAGAAACACTATTGTCAGTGCTTCTCTGCTGTTCATAGGGTTTTCAATGGCAGATTGATTTTTGGGAGGGGGTTGCCAGGTCCTTCTCCCAAGCCTACAGCTTCTGGTGTTCCCAGGTGGTCTCCCATCCAGGTACTAACCAGGCCTGACCCTGCTTAGCTTCCGAGATCTGACGGGATCGGATGCCACGGGGCTACAGCTGCAGACCCTCATTTAAACAGAAGCCATCTTTATTAACAGGGAGAAAATGCCCCATCATTCTAGCTGGGTATTAGAGACTGTTGGGCACCATTAGACTAGAATGCAATCCTGCTCTTTAAGTGAACTCAGAACTATTTACAGGTATTGAGCTAGGTCATGATGACCCAAGTAATAATGTTAATATAAACAGGGAGAGATAATGGGCAATGACCACGCATGCGCTCCCAACTAACACATGCACCTTATTCATCATGCTGAATCATGGTTGAGTGACCACCTGCATGGTACATACTGTTACCTTATGTAACCTCCCAGATGTACATCCTGTATGACTGTGACATGACTGGACCATGAGAGGGCCATGGGCCACTATTGTGTAAAAGCCTTAGAAGCCCCTCCATTAAGAACTGGTGTACCTGGGAGAGAACAGGACCAATGGGAAGGATGGGCCATGGAGAGGACTAGGGGGCACCGAGAGGCAACAGGCATGCAGAGGGCAATAACCCTGGGTAGTGGTACCACAGAGGGAATGGAGAGGAGGGCCTCTAGATAAAACATGTCACACCTGCCTTTGGCTCCTTAAACACATTTCAGTTTCTCTGTGGGCCCCAAGCATCCCTCCCTGGCCGAGGAGCCCAGCTCAGATACAACAGGGCTACTCCTTTCAACATTAAATACCAAAAGGTGCACAGAAGCTTCCCTGTACAGATAATACTGAGTTTAGAAATGTGATAAGTGGTACTAAACTGCAGTAAAATCTTACTAAGAGGGCTAATTGAAAGAACAGAAAACCTGAATTAGTGGAAACTCTCTGTTTTGGTTTTTATAAATGAAATTCAAATTGTGTAAAATATACAAAATGATGTATTTCTGAAGACTGATAAGAGTAGTATATCTATATCTATAGATAGATATAGATATAGATATGTAGATATATAGATATAGATATAGAAGAAGAGCTTGAAAGTTTGCTCGTATATTTTATAGATTAAAATAGCCCCTTACAGCATTATTTATACTCTCAAATACACTGTGACTCCTGGCTAATGTGGAGTTACCACATGTTCCTGACAGGCTGACATTTTCCTTTGCCCATCCTCTCCCTTTCCTTCTCTGCTGTGACCTCTCTAAAGCATCCCTGGTTTCAGCTCTTCACAAGTCCTTTTGCCTTTTTGTCCTAGGGAGACTAATTCAAAACCCAACCCTATAAAGACAAAGAAAGAATAGAAAACTGACAGGCAATAAAACACAGGTTTAGGAAGACAAGTCAGGAGACCAGGCTAGGAATGAGTGGATAGCAAGATTTCTTGCCTTTCATTGAAGGGAATCAATTGGCCTTGCAGCATAGGCAGTGTATAGTAGCTCCAGGCTTACCTTCATAGGATGTAAGAGTATAAAATCATGAATGTGATTTTCCAGTATTACTTACTCAGAAAATTTATAATAAAAATTGGACATGACTTGATTCGGAAAATGATCTTTCACTTTGATTAGAATCTAAGACTTACAGACTGTGAAGTCTATATCCACTATACTGATACATATCCTTAAAATTATCTAGGAAGGAAGTCTACCAGACTCTTCACTTAATAATCAAGACTGTTTTCCCACCCATCGATGTAAAAGGTTTCCCAGAGCTTTTCTATTCTATTATCCTTGACTTTTAAAATCTTCTAGTGATATAGAATAACACTGGGAAACACCACTGTTAGAGGTTGAGAAATGATAGATTAAGACACCAAACCAACTTCACTTCAATAAACCACACACAGATCTCTTCCTCAGGATGTCAGTGTAGACTGTGTGCTATAGAGATCACTGCAGAGCCCAACTAGCCATGTGGCACCTGAATCATTCTCTAAAGTTACATCCTGGTTAGTCACAGCCAGGTTAATGAGAACTGTATCCTTCAGAATCAAGACATTAGGAATGTCAGGGTGGGTGGGAGCTTTGATATACACCTGTATTCACAGAAACTCAGGAAGCTAAGGCAGGAGGATCCCTAGCTTGAGGCCAGAGGCAGCTTGAATAACTTAGTAAGACCCTGTCTCAAATGTAGAACATAAAAAAGGAGCTCAGGATGCATCTCAGTAGTAAAGAACTTGTCTAACATGCATGAGGCACTGAGTTCAAACCTCAATACTGAAAACATTAAAAACGATGTCAGGTCATTTAAATTAGGAAATAGTTTTATGCCTTGGGCTTTGATTAGATTTGATTAGTTTTAAGTTAGTGGATTTGGGAATTTACTGAATTTGGAGAAAAGTATTATAAAAAGAGGACTTAGGTACAAATTGTTTATTTCCTCTGACCAGAATACTTTCAGTAATGACACATGATTCAGATAAAAGGGAAGGAAAGCCATTATAAATTGAAGAAATTGAGAAAAGAAAGAAAGCAAGGGGAAGAAAGGAAGAAAAGAAAGAAGGAAGGGAAGAAGGAAGGAAGGAAGGAAGGAAGTTAAGAAGGGAGGGAGGGAGGAAGGAAAGGAGGGAGGGAGGAAGGAAAAAAGAAAAAAGAAATAGTTATAATTATTTCAAGGTCACTCAAAAAACATTTACTGAAATGGGTCAAGTAGGAGGCTGAACAGTAACAAAACAAGACACAAATTGTGATCTTTGTCCAAATAACTTAAAATTTAGAAGAGAAAAACAACCAACTAATAAAAAGTAAATGCAACTTAAGGATGCTGAAATTAAAAATTCAAAGAACAATTGGGAAAGAATTGTAATTGAGTGAGTGACTATAGGGGAAGCCTCAAGGTACACAAGCAGAAACAAGGAAGCACAAAACAACACTGAAAACTGTTCATAGTCAAAGCATTATAGATCTTGAGTCAAGACAGAAGAAGGAGCAGGGACAAAATTAAGCCACAACGATATCCAGGAAATTCAAGGCTACCAGTTACTGTTGTTGTTGTTGTTGGCTGCCCTCCAGTCAGTGTCCAACTCATAATGATCCTAGGTACAACAGGCAAAACACTATTGTCAGTGCTTCTCTGCAGTGCATAGAGTTTCCAATAGCTGATTGGTTTTTTGGGGGGAATGGGCTGCTGGGTCCTTCTCCCAAAACTACAGCACATGGTGTTCCCAGGTGGTCTCCCCTCCAGGGCCAGACCCTGGTTAGCTTCCAAAATCTGACGGGATCGGATGCCACAGTGGTACCATTGTAGGCTAAGGCTAGCAGAGTGTGTCTATAATGGGGTCACATGTAGAATTAGCATATTCCATGACAGTGGGTCAACTATACAGAAAAGATACAAACTTTAGTGCTCTACCTCTACCTGACTATGTGGACCAGGAAGTGGGAAGGATGCCGGACCAAAAGATAGCAGGTAGGCCTCCTGAGTTCTTGCATAGTTTCCACGTTTACTATGAAAATTTGGGGAGCAAGTCAACTTCCCTAGGTTTCCTCTTTTTTTAATAAATAAGTTATATGACATAGTCTACAACAGTCCATTTAAACAATCCTATAAAGTCCTCTAATTTGGAAATTAAAATTTTTATTCATACATGAAAGATGAACTTAAAAAGAACACAACTCTACTAGTTTGCCTTATTTTTATGTGAATGGCTAACCCTGAAATATTCTGTCACAGCTGGCTCTCCTACGTGGTTAAACCTTCCTGTTTAAAATTTTGTTCAGAATATTAATGGGTAAATATTGCAGTGGTAAGCAGCAGAGACTTTGCAACAGGCCTACCTATGAAATATCAAATTTGTGTTCACTATTTTCCAGGTGAGTGAACTTGAGCACCTTACTTAGTCTTTCCTGGCCTCAGTCTCCTAGTCTTTAGAACGGCAATTATAATAGTGTATCTCATGGGACCAAGGGGAGGCATCGATGAGTTAGGCATATAAAGCATAACAATTTAGCATAATGCCTGGCAGATGGAAATTGTTCAGTAAATTGCACTTGCATGGTTTTAGGTTTCTTTTTCCACTAGATTGGAAATAGACAGAGCTACTTCATCATGTGTCACCCAGGCACCCAACCTAGAAACCTGGCAGTCATCGTGACATTCAGCCTAGATCTGCTGACTTTACCTCCTGAACATTTCTTAAATCTTTCTTCCCATTCCTGATTGCTAATGCCCTAGGTGAAGAAATCCCCATCTTGTGTCTGAATCATAACAGTTTCTTTGTGTGTCTCACAGGACACACACAGCTGCCAAAGTAACTAACAAATATTATCATTATTCCCTCTCTGGATCAAAATTCTACTGCCTACAAGATAATGTAGCTTGGTTTTGGAGGTTCTCAAAAAACATGACACCTATTCATTTTTCTTTGCTCACTAGGCTCTAATCATAAAATGGTCTTATGCAGCAAGTCAGGGAAGATTTACTCAGTATGGTAGAAAGAGAAACAGAATAATCCACTGTTCTCTGTGAAATTCATCAGTAATATCTCTCATTTCTATTTTATTTTATTTTGCTTTATTTTGCAGTACTTAGGGGCTGAACCCAGGGCCTCACACATACTTTGCAAGTACTCTGTCATTAAGCTGCACCCTCAGCCCTGTTTAACTTTTTTTTTTTTAATTGAGACAGGGTCTTACTAAGTTAGGCAGGCTGTCTTTGGCCTCAAACTGCAATCCTCCTGCCTCTGCCTCCCACATCACTGGGATTATAAGCATGTGCCCCCACAACCAGCTCCCTCTTATTTCAAAGAGGACTTCTGTTACATAAATTCAGTTATAAGACAGCTAAAAAAAAATGACAGGATGGGCTCATATTGGGATATTTTTCCATTTTGACAAAGAAAAATTAATAAACTTTCTAGGGTCAAAGAAATACTCATAATTCTATGAAGTTTAATCTTCATTTTGGAAAATCATAATCTGTGTGTGTTCAGTTCATGCCTCTGACAGATTATAAATCCAAATCACTATTAACTCTTTACTTCACTTGATCTTATTTCCCCCAGACACCCTGCCACTATTGACCAACAGCACCCAATGTGCTGATACAATAATTCAGTAAACAATCCTCAGCAACTCTGCCTTCTGGAAGTGCTACTCCTGCCAATGACATCACAGCTTGTTAGCTCAAGATGCCACTGGCATATGGACTCACTTTAAGTGGTGATAATAAATAGCATCAGGCCATCCAGTTATAGTTCATTTTGAGATCATATTACAAAGTGGCAGGAAGTCCAAGGCAAATTGTAGCAAGGTTGTTTCACTATCTCTGTAGGATCATGATGCCTGCAGCCATAGCCCTGTGGCATCCGATCCCTGAAGCTAAACAGGGTCTGGCCTGGTTAGTACTTGGATGGGAGACTGCCTGGGAACACCAGGTGTTGTAGGCTTGGGAGAAGGACCCAGCAACCCACTCCCAAAAATAATCTGCCATTGAAAACCCTAAGAACAGCAGAGAAGCACTGATAGTAATGTTTCACCTGTTGTATGTAGGGTTGCTATGAGTCGGATACCAACTTGATGGCACCTAACAACAAGCATCATGATGCACTTGTAAGGGAAGAAGAATCACACGACAGAGGTGAACATGATCCCTAACAATATTTTCAAACTGTAGTTTACAAACCATGTTTTTACATACTTGGAAGGAAAGAATCAGAGCAAATTATTATGAGTCCTATTTTAGAGAGAAAGTGATGTTTGTTGAGTTTCTGAAGTGCACCCAACTGATGTGGCCCTCCACATGTATTGTCTTCACAGTTTATGTATTTATTGCAAAAGTAACCCATGGAATCATCCTGGGTGGTGTCTGCTCTTTATGCAGGCTTATTCAAGATAACTGAGCAGGCCTGCTCTTGAGAAGATGGGAAGTGGACTATTCTGTGTAATAGCATGGGTGGCCAGCTGCTGGCTTTGATGTGGTAGACAGTTTTAAAACATGAACAACACTTTCACAGAAGCAAAGTAAAATGCAGCCTTCCTTAGGGACAGCTTGACCTCAATAAATAGCTCTTTACTTTAAGGTGGCAGATATGCACATGGATGCAGATAGATCTCACAAAGGCACAGTTTCTTTCTGCGTTTACTAAGGAGATATAAGGCTTTCAGTGGTTGCTGGTTAATAGGACTGGGCAGATGGTCTTTAGAACTGAAGGGACATTAAAGGTTCATTTTGTCCATCCACCTGTTCTTAAGCAGAACTATCCTTAAAACAATCCACATTTGAAGTAATATGCCTTTAAAATTTTTACCTAATTATAAAGTAACATGAACTCATTGAAAAGATTTTGAAACATATAAAATGTTAAGAAAAAATTAAAATCACCTTGAATTCAACATTCCAGATAAGACCACTATTAACTTTAGTGTATTTCCATCCAACTTGTTAATTTTTATGTGTATATTTTCAGCATTATCAAAATTGACTTTTTAATGTTGAATTTTTTTTCTAACATGATACAATAAAATATTTTGTGTTAAATATTTTTGAAAATTGTAACTGGCAACATTTTTCTCTCATATGAATAAGCCAATATATATTTACTCATGCCCCTCTGGTTTATGGGAGAAGGACTTGGCTATCCACTCCCAAGGCAATCCTGAAACGGTCAGCCATTGAAAACCCTATGAGGGTCTCTATGAGTCGGATACCGACTCAACAGCACCTAATAACCTCTGGTTTAAGAGCTAGGTTTAGTTTTTTCTTGATAAATAATGTGATTACCATTTATTTATATAAATCACTGTTCACATTTCTGATTACCTCCTTAGGACAAATACCTAGACAGGGACTGGGCAATGGAGTACTGAGATTTTACAACTTGTACTACAATATTCCTTTTAAGAAAGCACCCAAAAAGTATAAGAGGAACCTTTTTCTTTCCTCATGAACTTTAGAATATTATGCTCTATATTTATGTTTTAGTTTGATAATTCAAAAATATCTAAAGACTTTTGAAATATTTTATTTTTAAAGACATTCAGAGAACGAGATTTGATTGACATTGTCCCTTGACAAAACTCTGCAGGATTGATTATACATAACTGACTAGGGATATTACAAAAGGAAATGTTAAAAACACTTGTTTGATGAAAAATTACATTAGGAACAACTGATAAACTGCTATGGAACATAAAGGTAAATGACTTACTCAAGTAGCAAACCAAGTGTATTTTTCTCCCTTATTTGTCAAAAAGATATTTCATATTTGTCAAACTGAACATATATATATATATATATATTCTGTTAGCTCTATTTTACATGGGAATATGATGAAGTCACTAATGGGTCCTAGTTGCAAAACTTCAATATTAAATTGAGAATGAGAAATTATTAAAACTCTCCACTTTCTAAGAAAAAAATTCCTGACATTGACTCATATTGAAGATTCACAATGGGACAATTTTTACCTAATGTTTCTCAGCCCACTGATTTACTTCACAATAATTGAAATGTCACTTTCCCTTTCCTTCCTTCCTTTTTTCTTTCCTTCCTTCCACTTTCCTTTCTTTAATGTTAAGTAACTAAGAATAAATCTTCCAGCACCAGGAAAGTCAGATAATAATTATAGGTTTTTTATAAAAACTGTACACAAAAGTGCAATATGATCAATAACCTAACAGACTGCATATATCAATATTTAAAATATGAAATCCTATAATGAATACATAATTATTTTGAATATCTTTTTCTTCAAAAAATTTCTGTGATTTGGTAAGTCAACCTACAGTGTACTAAGTTTGAGTAATAACTTGATTGTTGGATTTCAAGTAACACTAGAAGAAATATGTAAATTCCTAAGAATATAATTCCAAACAGTATTTTTTTTTTCTAAAAATGTAGTATTCTTAGCACTGGCACCCGAATCTCTTGGGATGTTTGTTTCAATGAAGATTCCCAGGCCTCACCCCAAGTTACTGAGTCAGAATCTTGGTGGAGTCTGGAATTATGTGTCCAATGACATCCACTGTTATTCTATTGCACTCTAAAATTTGAGGGTGATTTCTTTTTCTTTTCTTTTCTTTTCTTTTTTTTTTTTTTTTTTTTTTTTTTTTTTTTTTTTTTTTTTTTTTTTTTTTTTTTTTTTTTTTTTTTTTTTTTTTTTTTTTTTTTTTTTTTTTTTT
>VMDO01002940.1:35622-134648 GCA_007922755.1 Pedetes capensis | reverse complement strand
ATTTATATTGGTTTTCCTTCTCATTTAACTGAATCCTGTGTTACTACTGAAAATATTCTGGTCAGAGGAAATAACATTTCATCTGTACCTGGTTCCTCCTTTTACAATGTTGTTGTTGTTGTTAGGTGCCCTCGAGTCCTGTCCGACTCATAGCGACCCTCATAGGGTTTTCAATGGCAGATTGTTTCAGGATTGCCTTGGAAGTGGGTTGCCACATCCTTCTCCCATTTTTGCGGGGCTGGGAATCAAACTCGGGACCTCAGATACTGCAGAGCGGCATTCTACCAACTGAGCTAAATCCCAGCCCCCTTTTACAATACTTTTCCCTAAATCCAGTAAATTCTCAAACCCATTAAAGCAAAACTAATTAAACCTAATCAAAGCTGAAAACATAAAACACCTTCCTAATTTAAATGAGGAGAGCCAGTTGCCACCCTGACATACCTTTTCTTTCTTTCTTTCTTTCTTTCTTTCTTTCTTTCTTTCTTTATGTGTTTATTATTTATTTATTTATAGGAATGGAGGTTAAGCCCAGGGCCTCTTGCATGCTAGGCAGGTGCTTTACCATTGGGCCACACCTCCAGTTCATCTTTATTTTTTACTTTTGAGACAAGGTCTCACTAAATTGTTCAGGCTGCCTGTGACTTCAAACTAGGGATTCTTTTACCCCAGCCTCCCAAGTCACTGGAATTACAGGCATGAGCCACAGTGCCCAGTGGCAGCAGATGATTTTTTTAACTAAAGCATTTTAGCTCTCATTGCTATATATTCACCTAAGGCTGTTTATCTGTATAACCAAATCTAATACCATTTTGGAAAAGTAATGTTTTAATAATTATTTGGTAATATACTACCTTTTTTTAGGTCGATGCTAGAAAATATCCATCAACACAATAGTCTGCCATTTAGCAAAACTTCTGCGTATCATAATTTGCTGCTATTTGTTTAACCCAATTAAAGAAGTAAATAATCCCTAAGTGCCCAAGCTGGACTGTTTCTCTGTGTGCCTCAGATTTCCTCTGACATGCATGAGCTTCCCAGGCTCTTTCTTTCCCATCTGTCATATGCCGTGCAAACCTGTGTGCAATGGGATGGCAGAGTCACAGAATGTTGTCCATCCACCTGTTCTTAAGCAGAACTATCCTTAAAACAATCCACATGTTTGAAGTAATATGCCTTTAAAATTTTTACCTAATTATAAAGTAGCATGAACTCATTGAAAAGATTTTGAAACACATAAAATGTTAAGAAAAAATTAAAATCACCTTGAATTCAACATTCCAGATAAGGCCACTATTAACTTTATTGTATTTCCATCCAACTTGTTAATTTTTATGTGTATATTGTGTGTGTTGGATGATAAGGGGTTTTCAGAGGTGATGTTGAGGACATCCATTTGAAAAGCACAAGAAACATTACCAACATTCAAGGTGAAAAGATATCATCCTTTTGGACATGGGGATTAGAAATGCAGAAGAATTCCTAGGCAAAGTCATATGAATTTAAATATAGTAATCACTCTTAGTAAATTATTTTATAGGGATATATCAAGTGATAAGTGTGAAAAATATTTGATTCAAAAAGAAGATCATTGCCTTTCAATAATTTCATCATTTATAGTCAAGTAAAATTTAATTATCCAAGTAAAAATTGTTGTTAGGTGCCACCTCCCACTCATAGTGACCCAATGTACAACAGAACAAAACACTCCCTGATACTGTGCAGTGCCTGGCACTATGTCAGTGCTTCTCTGATATTTACAGAGTACTCAATGGCTGACTGCTTTGGAATTGCTTTGGGAGTGGACTGCCACCTCCTTCTCCCATTTTTGTGGTGCTGGAGATTGAACCCAGGGCCTCAGAAAGCAAACAGCAGCACTCTACTAAATGGGCTCAACTCAAGCCTGAGTAAAATTTAGTCAAGTAAAAATTTAATTTGTTGAAATATGTGTACTTTTCTACTTCCCTCGATTATAGCTAATAATGTGATAGCAGGTTAGATACTGGCTGGGATTTAGCTCAGTTGGTAGAGCACTGCGCTGCAGTCTCTGAGGTCTCCAGTTTAATTCCCAGCACCACAAAAATGGGAGAAGGGCCTGGCAATCCACTCCCAAAGCAATCCCGAAACAGTCAGCCGTTGAAAACCCTATGAGGGTCACTATGAGTCAGATACCAATTCAATGGCACCTAACAACAACAAGTTTAGATGCTAAAGTCATGCTTTTCAGATTGTTATGTGTATATGAAAATCTTATTAAAACACGGATTCTCAGTTTTAGGTCTAGGGTGTGGGCTAAGATCCTGCATTAGCAGCATTTCTAATAAACTCTGGATGACCCAAATGCCTCTGTTCTGAAGACCACATGTTCTGAAGACCAAGAGACTAACATGCAATGTTCAACCTATGCTTACTCCACTGTATGTTAGACATTTTCTTCCCTGTTGTTTTAGGAGTAATATGTGAAGCTTGAGAAAAAAAGGATTGTTGAAATAGTCCATCCCTTTATAAATGTATTTAAGAGCTAGCTGAAATGGCATGCCTATGGTAATGCCGTAAGAATGGCCATCAACCAACCTTTTCTCATGATCATGCCTTAGTTGTCCAGTGCCCACTCTATTGGCCCCATTCTTTCCCAACCTCACCTTTGATCCTCTTCCTAGATGCCTCTTGCTGCCAATAAAAGCTTCCACACTTAAAGTCCATTGAAATACTACTTCCTGGCTATCTCAATGAAGGGCTAGGATTTAGCTCAGTTGGTAGAGCACTACTTTATACTCTTTGAGGTCCCGAGTTTGATTCCCAGCACCGCAAAAATGGGAGAAGGATGTGGCAATCCACTCCCTAGGCAACCCCGAAACAGTCAACCACTGAAAACCCTATGTGGGTTGCTATGAGTAGGACACAACTCGATGGTACCTAACAACAACAACAACCTCAATGAAATTTAATTTCCCCTTCTTTTAAACCCTTGAGATTTTCAAATAGACCATTTAAAGTGTCCTTTGTACATCTCCTGGGACTTGGCCACATACTACCTTTTTGCTACTTTTGATATCTATTGTTCATTCTCAAATCAAGTTACACACTATGCATATGAAACATATGAAAAAATACTGAGCCCATAAGCCTCACTCCAGACAAAGTAAATCAGAATTTCTGAGGGGTCAGAAGTTGTTTAAAGTTCCCAAAGTTCCCCTAGGGATTCTGAGAATCGCTGTCTTAGATAGTAGGACCTGCAGCGCTTACACTGGTTCTTATTCAGAAAAGGGCACACACAACTCAACTCAATAAATATTTACTGAGGTCCCTGAACACAGTAAGTACTTACTAAATATATATTCACTTGAACATTAAAATCTTTCATATTTGTACTCTGGGAAGAAAAGGAAAACACATCAATCAAATTTTTATTTACTCTTCACAACACAATCTCTAAGGCCATATTGCCAATAATAGACCAAATCTCTTGGATAGATGAATTTTGAAACTGTTGATAATTTCCTCAACTCCTCTGCCATCAACTGTTCTCTCTGTAGATCAGGATTTTCCATAAGACTGGGTCCAATTTACTTTTCCTTTTTCAGAAAAGCACTTTTCTTCTCTCAAGTCGAATAGATATTACAAATCATTAATGGAATTTTCAGCAGCAAACATACTGGAAGTAATCAGCTGGCATTCAAAGCAGGGCATACTTTTTGCTGCTGTCAAACAGAATTAATCACAAGTTTCCAGCATGCTGAGTACAGGCAGCCTGAGCACCCTCTGAGGAGGCGCTTCTGTGGCGTGGCAGTAGTCAGCCATCTGCAGGAGAGCCATGCTATTTTCAGAAAACACAGCTCTGCCTTGCGTTCTTCCCTTCTTTTCTTTCTTCTTTTCAATTTCTATTGGAGAACCTCCTGGCAACGCACCCAGGAGATTTTATTGCCATGGAAACAAGAGAGAGGGGTGTTTAAAAACCTGACTGTTGGAAAGAACACCATTTTCCTTGCTTTGTTCTACTTCTGGGCCATAATCTGCCGAGGAATTGGAATCACTCACATGACTCAGGCTGAAGTCTGAGTCCCACCCGAGCTGCATGGATGATCCAGATGTACTGGTTTCTCATGGCTGTGCTATCCAGATACATCTGTTCTCATGTGCTTCAGCATTATTTTGTAGAGCTCTAAAGTGGAGATGTTCAATCAGCAGTAGGAGTTCTTTTAGCCAGGCACAGCAGCACACGTCTATAATCCCAGCAACTCAGGAAGCAGAGGCAGGAGGATCCCAGGTCAGAGGCCATAGGCAGCCTGAGTAACTTAGTAAGCTCTCTCTCTCTCTCTCTCTCTAAATAAAAGGTTAAAAAAATGGACTGGGGAGCAGTTCAGCAGTAGAGTGCTTGCAAAGCATATAGGAGGTCCTGGGTTCAACTCCCAAGTACCAAAATAATAATAATAATAATAATAATAACTACTACTACTACTACTACTACTACTACTACTACTACTACTACTACAGTAACAACAACAGCAACAAGAGATCTTTTATTAGTGAATTTAAAAGCAAATTAACTAAGTGACATTTTTGTGCCATGCACTGTGCCAAACTTCAAGAATTCAAAGACACAGTCCTAGTGATATAGTGAAGCTAAGTAGATCCACTAGCAGCACAATGCAATTGGCATATATTCTATAACAGGAACAGTCTGAGTAGGCACACTCTAATATCTATGATTACAGCACTGAGTAACCAGTCTACACACATACTATGGATGTTGAAAAGGCAAGATAGGAAAAAAATCATGAAGTTACTATTTTAAGGGAAAAAACCACCTTGGCATGCTCATGACAGCAATTGCTTATACTCATAGTTTGGTTAAGTGTTGCCCAGGCATTGCTGTTTCCCTAACAACCCCACAACCTCCCTCTGCCACTCTGCTGAAGTGTTCTCACACTCTGACCTCCACACTTACATCTCAGAAAATAGCCTCAGACACCTTCCAAATTTGGCAATATCCCCAATGCACTTTATATGGACATAACCTATAATCAATCTGGCAGTGAGATCAACCTGGCAGTAAGAGAACGGATTGTCCCTAGCACTCGGTAGCATTTGGAAAAGAGTTCTGCCACAGAATTCCAAATGCAGATACCGCTTGAGTTGCTCATTATGTGACCTTGAGGGTCTGAGTCTCTGACTCATCCCTCTGCGATAGAGATGCCCTAGAAATGTATCATGCTTGAACACGTAAAGATCAATACAAAAGTCATGTTTTATGGACTTTCTTTGCCATGGCAGGTCACCCTCAGGTTCTCATGAAGCCAAGGCTCCATTTTTCTTATATTATCAGTTGTTGTTGTTAGGTGTCATCAAGTCGAATCTGACTCAGCGACCCTGTGTGCAACAGAACAAAACACTGTCCAACACTGTGCCATGAACACGATCTTTTATGTTTGAGCCCACTGTTGCAGCCACTATGTTTCTTCTCTTTTTAGTCATGTCACATCAGCAAAAGGAAGTTCCAGAGGCTTTACTCCATTCCTGTCATTAAGGTCGACTCTACTTTTGGGAGGCAACTCTTCCCCAATTCTCTCTTGAATGCCTTCCAGGCAGGGGGGTTCATTTTCTGGCACTGTATTGGCCAGTGCTTCTCTGCTATACATAGAGTTTTCAATGGTTAATTGTTTTGGGAGTGGGCTGCCGGGTCCTTCTCCCTAGTCTGTCTTAGACTGGAAGCTCCACTGAAACCTATCCACTATGGGTGACCCTGTTGGTATCCGAAATATCAGTAGCATAGCTTTCAGCATCACAGCAAGACACAAGCCACTATAGCACAACAAGCTGACCAACACGTGGGGATTATCCTAACAGAGCAATTGCAAAAGTGCTAGGGAGGGAAACAGATAGGGTGCAAGGGAGGGAAGAAAAGAACTACTATTACTGCTCAAAGTACTTGCTCTTCTGTCTGCTCTCTCTGGTTCTACAGGGATGATTTTATTCAAAGTGGGCAAAGGCAGGGCACCTCACTATCTCAACACGGGCCAGATGAGAACACTATTAGGACAACTCAAATGAACCCTGAAGGGGGTTGATGGTGGTGAATGGGAAGAGTGTTAGGTGATCAAAGCAGTAGCCTGCCTTAAGGAGAAGGTGGTGGAGTTGAATCTAGGAGGAAAAACAGCAGCTAACTAGGTAGCTAAGGCAGGCTATGATCCAGGTGAGGTACAAGGCATGAGCCACATGGAGATGGTCTCGTGTGTGAGGAGGGAGCCCCTACCATGTATTTCCACAATACTCTGACGGTCTGTCCTGTGCCTTCATCATGGTGAAAAATAATGGCGGCTTACCGTCTAACCGACTTTCCTGTCAGCTGACTGGGGTGTCAGGCCATGCCATGGTATCTGCTAGTCTTGTCCCTCTGCTGACTGAAAAGCATCTGCCAACTTCTAATGCATTTAGGCTTTGCTGCTAAATCCATGTAAGGCAGAAAAGTTATGGACAGAATATATCAGAAGCAGTCCTTATTTGAGGCCTATGAGTTGGTTATTACCTCAATTTAAAATGAAACCAGGCTTCTTTTCAGGGTTTTATCCTGTCTTTGACTTCATTCCAAATAAATCTAACTAGACATTCTTGGTCCATAACTTCTCTGGGGTGTGATTGTCCCCTTTATTCATCATCATCCAAAGTTGATCTTATGATGGGTACTGAGGATTTACTAAGCAACCAAACATAACCTTTCAAAAGACTCAGGGTCTTCTGATCTTTGGCAGAAAAGACTAAGGCAGAAAGACATATAAGTGATATACACTGTAAATTAATTTAGTGTTTAAAGGTTTTTAAAAGATTTGAACCATTCAATGGAAATAGAGAGTAACGGCAGGGAAGTCACAAAGGGGCAGTTTGGTCTCCGTTGGAAGAAAATGCCATATATTCTGACCAGAAGGAAGGATTGCTACCCAATAAAATAGGAATGGTTGGTTTCAAAATTGTACTGAGAAGACTTACAGAGAAAATTGACAATCTATATTCCAGTCAAATTTATTGCTTTCCTGATGGAGCAAAACCAGGAAATTAAAGTAAGTGTGATTTTATTTGTATTGCAACTCAGACTCCTTGTGTTCAGTCAGAATTAGAAGAAAAAATTGCAAGGGTGGGATGATGCATTTATACTGAATAATCCCAGAGTAAATGAAGCTGAGTAAAAATGTGCTTAGAGAATCACCACTGCCCTTCTAATTAGGACACACAGTTTCATGAACTGTGATGGAGAGATTTTTTTAAATCATGAAAGGACACAGGTGGCCATGGTAGTACATGTCTATAATCCCAGCATTATAGGCTGAGGTGGGAGGATACAAATTTGAGGCCAGTCTGGCTACAAAGACCCTGTCTCAAAAACAAACAAAAAATGAAGTGAGGGCATTGAGATTGTAGCAGTAGATCTCAGCAAAGTATAAAGAAAAGCCTATCATGTTTGTCAAGAAGAAAAGAAAGCATGCTAAGAAACAGAAGAAAGGAATAAAGGAAGCTACATGGTAATTTAGGAACTATAAAATGTAGTCTTTCTGAGAAGAAGGACATGGAGAAGAGAGTTAATGTACTCAGTTCCCTGCAGGGTGTACTCCGGATCTGACACAAGACAGACAAACAGTATAAAGACTGATCATGGGCCAACCCTCTCCACATCAGTAAAAGAACAGGGTCAAATAAAACATTCCACAGGGCTTGGGACCAGATGGATTGTTCTAAGTAAGTGTTAACACTGTCAAGATAATATCCATTTGCAACATGGTATAAAGCTATCTCTTAAACATGATGAAAGAAACCAGGAGGTTATTGTTGTTGTTGTTAGGTGCCATCAAGTTGGTATCCGACTCATAGCGACCCTCTGTACAACAGGGGAAACACTATTGTCAGTGCTTCTCTGCTATTCATAGGGTTTTCAATGGCAGACTGATTTTTGGGAGGGGGTTGCCAGGTCCTTCTCCCAAGCCTACAGCACCTGGTGTTCCCAAGCAGTCTCCCATCCAGGTACTAACCAGGCCCGACCCTGTTTATCTTCGAGATCTGACGGGATCCCATGCCACAGGGCTACGGCTGCAGGCCAGGAGGTTATAGAGACAAGCAAAAACCCTACCTTCAGCAGCATGTTTGTTGTTGTGCCATGGCCCTTTCATGGAAAAGTTTACTATAAACAATAGTGCAGTAAAGACATAAGCAATTCTTTTCTTGTCCTATTTAGTTTCATTTGATAGCAAAGTACTCAGCTTACGATATCACACATTGTTGTTGTTGTTGTTGTTGTTGTCAGGTGCAAAAGAGTCAGGTCCGACTCACAACAACCCTATGTACAACAGAATGAAACACTCCCCAGCATTTTGCCATGCCTGGCACTATGCCAATGCTTCTCTGCTATTCATCTATTCATTGGGGGTTGTTGTTGTTGTTCTTCTTCTTCCTCTTCCTCCTCCTCCTCCTCCTCCTCCTCCTCCTCCTCCTCCTCCTTCTTCTTCTTCTTCTTCTTCTTTTTTTGGTGGTACTGGAGGTTGAGCCCAGGGCCATGCACTTGCATGCTTTGCAAGTGCTGTCCCACTGAGCTGCACTCCCAGATCACTTTTTTTACTTTTTGAGATAGGGTCTCACTAAATTATGCAGACTGCCTTTGTTCTCGAACTTGTAATCCTCCTGCCTCTGCCTCCCAAGTTGCTGGGATTACAGGTGTGCATGACTGCACCTGGCTTCACAGGGGCTTTCAATGGCTGATTATTCCAGGATTGTTTTGGGAATGGGCTACAAGGTCCTTTTCCCATTTTTGCGGTGCTGGGGATTGAAACCAGGGTCTCAGAGAGCACAAAGCAATGCTCTACCAACGGAGGCAAACCCAAGCCCCAATATATCACATTGTTGTTGTTGTTAGGTGCCGTCGAGTCGGTACCCGACTCATAGCGACCCTCATAGGGTTTTCAATGGCTGAGTGCTTCGGGATTGCCTTGGGAGTGGATTGCCAGGCCCTTCTCCCATAATATATCACATAGTTAATCCAAAACCAGATGCATTTCTTAGCTTTTAAAAGACTGTGAGCACTAGGCATGGTGACCCATTCCTGTAATCCCAGCATTCAGGAGGCTGAGGCAAGAGGATCTCGAGTTCAAAGGCAGTTTGAGCTATATACATAGCAAATTCCAAGTCAGCCTGGGCTACCTAGTATGCCTTTGCCTCAAAAAGGAAAAGAAAAAGGAAAAAGACTACTTGCAGTAGGTAATGCTCATGTACTTACACTGGTATTCTCCCTCTCTTTCCTGAAGCATACTTCCTTCTGGTTCGGCCTCTGTGGGAAGCATTGCTATCGCTAACTGTCCACTGCAGCCTACGCTGGAGGCCTGGAAGACAGCCTGCTCTAATTTGGCTGATATGATGGCTCGTGCCAATAAATTTTTAAATTCTGCTCTCCAGGTGGCAAGGCTGTTCTATAACAAATTGCTGGCTAATTAGGGCATAAATGTTCTTTTCTTCCTCTCTCCCTGACCTTGCTCGCTGTCCTCTCCTCACAACTCCCTGCCCCAGCAGCTGCCTTTCACTCCTTGTGTTTTACACAGTCTCCTCTGCAATCTACTTACATCTACTTACTTACTTATTACTTCCAGGACTTTTATCTCCATTTCCAGCTCTCTTTGCCTGTTTTTTGTCTCTTACTTGGTTTTGTACCTTTGATGTTTCCTTAATTCTAAAGTGGTAGTTTGTTATCTTTACTATCTCTCTCTATATATAGAGAGATGACATTGTTGTTTGTTGTTGTTAGGTGCCGTCGAGTCAGTATCCGACTTATAGCAACCCTCATAGGGTTTTCAATGGCTGAGTGCTTCGGGATTGCCTTGGGAGTGGATTGCCAGGCCCTTCTTCCATTTTTGCGGTGCTGGGAATTGAACTGGGGGCCTCAGAGACTGCAGCACAGCGCTCTACCCACTGAGCTAAATCCCAGCCCATAGATGACATAGATATAGCTAAAGATACAGATAGATATAGATTTTTATTTTTATTTTTTTGTAGTACTGGGAACTGAACCAAGGGGCTTGCACATTCTTTGTAAGCACTCTACCACTAGGCTATACCTCCAGCCAACTTTTAGTTTTTTATCTTATTTATTGAATTAATTAATTTAATTTAATAATTTTGAAGTACTGGGAGTTGAACCCAGGGCCTCATGCTTGCATGCTTTGCAAGTGATGTTTTTTTCTTTTTTTAGATAGGGCCTTGCTAAATTACACAGACTGCCTCTGGTCTCAGCTCGCAATCCTCGTTTCTCCATCTCCCTAGTTGCTGGGATTACAGGGCTGACATTTTTTAAATTGAGACAAGGTCTCACTAAATTACACAGGCTGCCTCTGGACTTGAACCTGTGATCCTCCTGCCTCTGCCTCCCAAGTCGCTACGATTACAGGCATGCACCACTGTGCCTGGCCTGTCTTCTACTTTTGACTCTTATCCATGCCATTATTCTCTCTGTAACACAAATATGAAAATATGAATCATTTCTAACCATTTTCTTCATGTGATATCAACTCTGTTTCTGAAATCTGGAAAATACAGCAAGTGCTCCAACAGATAGTTTATTAATCAATTATTAAAATGGTGTTATATATTTTTATTTGCTTTTCATCATCTGTTATAAAGTTGAAATTTTACAAAGATTTTATGTGATATGAGTTTGTAGGTCATTCACAATATGTTGACTGGTGGAAGAAAACAAGGGTAATGTATATTTAAAGGCCCTCCAGGGACCTCAGGTATCCAAATTATTTAAAAATAACGAAGTCAGTATTGTCATCATCACTTATAAGCCACACATTCAATATAGACATAACTACCTCAGTTTTTGTGTATCATAATTCTTTAGGAGAAATTCACACACAAAGGCAGGAAAAGCTTAAAGATTTTTATCTGCTAATGAAAGCAATATGGGAAAAGGATGTGGCAATCTACTCCCAAGGCAATCCCAAAACAATTAGCCATTGTAAAACCTATGAGGGTCACCATGAATCAGACACAACTTGGCACCTAACAACAATAATGAAGGCAACAGTAATCTGTTGCAAAAATGTGGCTATCAACCTCACATCTTTCCAACACTCAGAAGGAAAACTATTTGAAGAGAAACAAATAAAAATGCCATATAGAGACATAATGGGTTTTCTTCAGGAATTGCCCAAATGACCCCAGGAACTCAGTAAATAGACTCGTAATAGCCTGCGTAGGGAGATCACTGGCATTACTGAGCAGCTCTAACTATACGGTGATTGTGTGATCAGTATAGGCAGGAGAGCAGGTGTAGCCCACCTAGTCACAGTGACCATATACGTTCACATTGGCCATGCAACTGTAGGTGGAGTGTGGAAGACCAGGCATTGGTCTGCCACATACAAAAAGGACATCCTTCGAGGAATCTCTGTTAGAATCAAAGCTTAGCATTCGTGTGTGGGGAAATCCTATCTGGGGGCAAATATCGAGCACATGCTCTTTCACAGCTCATCTGTCTTCTTTGTCTCTTTCTTGAATACCTTTCCCTTAGCTTTCTCTGTAACTGTAGGTGTCATACCAAGACTCTGCCTTCTACATATGGTGGATTTCATTATGTCCTGTGGTTTCAAACTCACCATGCTGATGATTCCTAGAACTGTATCTGTCCTGACCTTTCCCCAGCTATCATGTGTTAAATGCTTGCTGGACTTTTCAGGGAAGTTCAATGCTACAAATAAGCAACAAACCTAGTATTTCCCCCTCCGTGCCTTTTCCTTTTCCTCCTCCTTTACTATTAGCTATGTCAGTTTCCAGTACCATCAGCCATCAAATCATCAGGGATGCATCTAGGAATTATTTCTGTCTTTTTATTTTACTTTATTTTTGAGACAGAGTCTCACTGTGTGGCTAAGATGGCCTGGAAGTTACTATGCAGCCCAGGTTGGCCTTGAACTTGTGATCCTTTTGCCTCTACCTCCAGAGAGCTGAGATGACAGGTGTGCCCCGCCATGCTTAACCCATCTTTGACTCTTATTTCTCCTCTGTTCCATCACACTCCCATCACACATGTCCACTGAGTGGCCTAATCAGACAAGTTCAGCTTTACTTGTCTCTTCTTCTCTACCCCTATACTGGTTTATTCCCACATCACATCTCCCCAGCATTACAGACCCCTGAATTAAATCTGCCTCCAGATATTTCCCATTGTCTGCAGTCTCCAGAGTAATGGAAAAAAAATGAATCTGACCATGTCACCCATTTCATAAAACCTTTCAAGGTCCCTCTTTGGCTATACAACATAAAGCCCCCACTGATGAACCCCAGGCATAAGCTTATGCCTGTCTTTGTCGTCAACCCCATTTCTCACACATCCTGCTTACTTTTCACTTCATAATCCAGCAAAACAAAATTCACACAGAGTGCACTATTGCCAACCCCTATTCTAAGCACTTTACATATATTAACTTATACAATTCTCACAGATAATCAAGTGGGAAGGTCCTATAGTGTTCTCAGTTTTTATAAGCAAGGAAATTGAGGCACAGAAAAGCTCAGTTACTTGTCCAAAATGACAGACCTCACAAACCACAGTGCCAATGGACCAGCTCCAAAGTCCATGCTCCACCTGGCACACTCTTCTCCAGTGTGGCCTATTTTTACTTTCCCATCTATTATGGTCTGAATCCAAAATGTCCCCCAAAGATATGTCATTTGGTCCCCAGTTGGTCGTGCTGTCCTGGAAGGTTGTAGAACTTTGGGAGATGGGTGTAGCTTGGTGGAAGTGAGTCATTAGTGGCAGGCCCTTAGAGGTTTTTATCCCAGATCTGTGGCTCCCCCTTGTCTCCACTTCTTGCCCTGTGATGCTGTGTGAATGTCTGGTACAGGCTCTGTTTCTGCTACCATCATTCCTGCCCTGCCACCATTATATACTGACCCTCTAACTGTGAGCTTCCAATAACACTTTTCCTCTGTATGTTTGCTTGGGTTGGTTTTTCTGCTACAGCAATGACAGCTGACTAATAAACCATGATTTGGCTCATACTCAACCTTCTGCTAGAGGTGCTTTTGCTGTACCTGTGCCTGATTCACTCCTAGTTATTCTTTAAACTTCAATCCATTCAGTACTCATAGCTTTTGGAGATCTTGCCTTGCCTCTTCTTCCTCTTGGGGGCCTCTCATTTGTGGCCCAATAATAAGCTGTGCATGCTTCCATCACAGCACTTATCATCTAAAACAATGATTACTTATGTACGTGTTTCTTTTTTCCCATGAACTATGAACTTCTTGAAACCCAGAATGTGTCACTCTCATTTTTGTACTTCATATTTGGCACAACAAAGAGCTCATCCCTTAAAACTGATTCAATAAATGTGCTAGGTGAAGAAATGATAAATATATGGATAAAAAAGGACACCCCACCACTAACCAGGAGCCCTTCCTAATAATAGTACCATAGTAATTGAACTTCAAACCCTTACAGAATGAGTCCAGTAGCTCTTCCAGTCAGCTTACAAAAACAGCAGGAGGCCAAAGTACATGTGTGCATGAGGGCAATCAGAATCAAGGTAGAAAGGCACTAAAAATACAGCCACATATACACATTGTTAAATAAAATAAAGCACCGTTTTAAGACTTAGAAGTATTAATAGTTCAACAAAACTCATTTTTTTATTTTAACAACCTTTTTAGTTTGTTTTATAGTTCTAATTAAAGAAAGTCTTAAGGAATCATAAAACATATACCTTGAACCTGGGCAAAGCCTGGAATTACCTGGGGACACCAGAGTAGTTACTCCAGACAAACAATCTTCCTTCCACAAGTCACAGCTGAATGAGAGCCCAATTTAGGAGCACAAGTATGACAAGTTATTATCAGCAGTTGATTGGTAAATATAAGGAGGTAGCTTTTATTTAGTAACCCTACAGATGAAAGCTCAATGCACTATTCTGTGTTAGAAATATGGCTTGCCCTCTTTTGTGCAATAGAGCTGGGGTATTGCTAAAGCTGTACCTTTCTCCAAATCAACACTTAGATCTTCTTTATCGCTGCTACAGGGCTAGGATTTAGCTCAGTTGGAAGAATGCCGCTCTGTAGTCTCTGAGGTCCCAGGTTCAAATCCCAGCATTACAAAAATTCGAGAAAGATGTCCACTCCTGAGGCAATCCTGAAACAATCAGCCATTGAAAACCCTACGAGGGTTGCTATGAATAGGACATGACTTGAAGGCACCTAAGAACAATCACTGCTAGGCTTTGATGGCTCTTTACAATGATGTCCAAGCAATAGGAAGATCATTGTTCTAGGAGGTAGATGACAAGAGTTTCAAGACCATGAGAGCCATCAACTATTTACATGACTTTGGCCAAGGTGTTTGACTAGGTCTCAGATAAAACAGATCTCAAAATTTCAAGCAATATCTAGAACTAAAAGTTTATGCTGTCAAAGAAAACTAATGTGAATCACACATTGTAGCTACCTACATATGCACATATGTGCACACACACAGGCATGCTTATATGTAGGTTGACTTTGCAATAAATCATTACCTTTACTGTATACACAGAATGAGTGATACTGGTGTGTCCCTGTAGAATTTGATAAGTGGACCTGAGTTTGATCCCCAGCATCACAGAAACAGAAGGACATGGCAATCCACTCCCAAAGCAATCCTGAAAGCAACGAGCTATTGAAAACCCTATGAGGGTCACTATAAGTCAGATCCAACTGGACAGCACCTAACAACAACAATATTTATTTAAACTTCAACTTAAAATTTTTAATTTGTTAAAGACTCTGCAGAGCTACATGAAAATTAACTGTTATTTCATGACTAAAACTTTAAAATCAAAGATAAAATCTACTTCTAAAAGAGTCATATGAGGCTATAAAGTGCCAAATAGTTTAGAGTTTCCCAAAATGAGAGGAGGTTAGTACTTTGTTCCAAAACACCACCACAAATTGAACTCCTAGATGGAGACAGATAAGCTGGCTGGCAGGTGGTGAAGGAGGGGGATTTCTGTCATGGAAAAGACAAAAGGTGGCTGTACACATTACGAAATGCAAAACTCCTCCTCCCTAATCCCAGCTGAATCCCACTGGCACCGCCTGCTGTTTTGTGTATGCTCCCAGAACAACTGGCCCCTGCATATGGGAAACATGATTATCACAGGCACAAAAGCCCATCATCATGGTAAGTCACACAGAGTATTCTCTGGGAGCTCAGCATGCACAGAGATGATGAGGTAGGTGGAAAGGACCTTTTCTACTATTAGATCCATGGCAAAGTGTTCTTATGTTAATAGCAATCCCTAAAGAGCTTCAAATGCCTAGAAAAAATTAATCAGGCAAAATTTCTCTAAACTTAGTATAAGACATCTTTAACATCGATAAGCAATTCAGCAATTAAACTAGACTGTATCACTAAAATCTTAAACAATGACTTTCATTGGGAGGAAAGCCATTTGACCATATCTACTAAAGAAAACTGTTCTTTTGTGTTTATGGAAAAAGCAGATTTCAGTCTGATGCTTTAAGTCAACTTCAAAATAAAAAGACATTACTGTAAAGTCAACTGAGTGATTCATTTTTCATAAATGTGCCATTTGCACCATCAAACGAAATAAACCAGGAAAGTATTTCTCATTGCAGTTTAAACAAATCCAAATGTGTTTAGTTGAAAATTAACAAGACCTTAATACAAAGTCTACTAAAAATGCCCTAAGATTTGCTTTCCAGCTTCACTTCTATGTTATATTGTTAGTTCTATTATTTTAGTTTTTAAAAATGTGTTTATGTGAGACAAAATGTCATTTTCCATAATTCAGCTCTTCGAGTTTCACCTTAACCATTATTTTTCAAGTATTTTTAATTAAATATAAAAAAACTTCTCTAAATTGCTAGCAGAAGAAAATAATATGTTGTCATTTTCATGGATACTCTTTACCAGTTTCTTTCATCTTCACTCTTCTCCTAACTGAGGAAATGGCCACACAAATATGCTGAATGTTTTCTGATTATGGCAAAAAAGCAATTCTTCTTAAAATGGAAAGAGACATTTCTATGTCATAAAAGAAATATAAACTTTGGCTAGACACAAAGAAGAAAGCAAACTCAAGAATTACCATGTGGTTTCTGAGAAAGCAAAGTTGAAATCCACCCACCCAAGAAGTTTTTATTTTAATAATGACTATTATTAATTTTTTTAATCTGTAAGGTTGACTGTAGATATGATTTGGGAGTCTTTACTAAATAATAACCAGATGATATCATTTAGGACACACAGAAAAATTTTGTGGTACCTTTTATTGTTGTTTGGCAATATCCAAACACAAAATTCAGAATTTGAGATTCCCAGTAGATATGACACTGTAGAACTAGAATTGCTGGTCAACCATACCCAGAAACTTTCACCTGTCACCTAATTGGTACTAGCATTTCATTTCCTCAGGGTCATTTTAGGGTCAATAGACATAATTACTTCTCATAACAGAAAGCCTAGGGAAAGTAATCGAATTAGTAGTATAAAAAGAAAAGGCAAAGTATAAATCTCATTATTAAATATCAGAGCCATATAATTTTGTAATTATGGGACAAATATAAATTGGTATGTACTGGACAAATGCCACTGAACAGATATAAAAGATCACTTTCACATCCAGTGAATATCCAGTCTGTTGAAAGACATAGCCAGCCAGATCTGCCTAGTATTAGCTATTCCTTTGATGTAATTATTTGTACCAAAAATATTCTAATTACCTAACAGGAACAAGGTCCTAAATTCAATTCCCATTGTATTGTTATTGTTAGGTGCCATCAAGTTGGGTCCAACTCCTAGCAACCCCATGTACAACAGAACAAAACATTCTCTGACACTGTGTCATGCCTGGCACTATGTCAGTGATTCTCCATTATTGACAGGGTTTTCAACAGCAGATTGTTTCGGGAGTGGATTGACAGGTCCTTCTCCCTAACCTGCAGCACCTGATAAACCCAGGAGTTCAATTCCTAGCCCTGAAAAAATAAAAATAAAAAATAAAAAATTCTAAGAAGTCCATGGCAACCACATGTTCTCAGTTCATTGAATTACAATTATTCATGTCCACAATTTATAAAATATATAATAATCTCTACCTAAAATATGGCTTTTCTGGATGCTACAAAAGGATACAGAAAATACTTTATATAAATATACTATTAAAGAGTGATAGTACTCATATAGAAATATACAAAGAGCCAAAAAAGAAAAAGAAAAACAAGTTCTAAGTCTCACTGGTCATTGATCACCTTGAAATAAACTGGAGACACTATTTCAAATAGTAAAAATTCTAACGTGTGCACTAACATTACTTTTATTCTAAAGTGCTAAGTTAAAATGTGTATTATATTTGATTTATAGACTAAGCCATGTAAGAGCCTCCACATGACCCTGGACTCCAGGGTTGGAATATGTTACTTCCCCTATAGATCCTAGCATACACAAACAAAAAAATAGGCAGATCTTTCTAGGGGGAAAGTAGCTTCTTTGAATGTTTGTAAATCCAATTTATAGCTTCTAAATGAGTGATCCTGCTTTAGACAAAAATCTAAAATCTGTATAGGGCATGGTGTTATGTTTTTAGAATGATAATTCATTATAGAAACTTTCTATGGCAAGAACAAAGACACATCAAAGTGCACATAAATATAAAGTGGCGTATGATTACAGAAACTTACTTTCTAAAACAACCAAAAGTTTATGAGCCATTTCCAATAGTGTCATGTCTAAAACTCAGAATAAATAAACTGTGCATATATGTGTATATGAATTTTTTCTAAGTTATTGTTATTGTTAGAGAGGCAGCCTACAAAATGTAGCTTCTGATAGGGTTTTTGAAGAGAAAAACTAATTGTTCTGCAATGATAAAAATACTTCCATTCTGCTGATTGTCTGTATATGTAGACAGATGATAAATAAAGTTTACAAAACATAATTGTCCTTTAAAATTATTACTGGGAGGAAATAATAAAGGGAAGAAATTTCATTTTCCCATCAGATAATAGCCAGGGATTGAGAAAATTGTGCATGCTGTGGTTCATCTGGTCAAGATATCTGTCAAAGTAAGAGTGAATTCCCAAACCACCCATAACCTGTTGCTGGTACTCAAGAGGTGCCCACACAAACCAACTATGGAAGCTACTTAAGGTCATACAGACCTCCTACCCACTCAAAAAACAGTTTAAAGTGCAGGTTCCTAAATAGGCCAGTAGACAAATGCCTGATTACCCCACGTAATAGGCCAATCATTCCCACTGATTCTTTATCAACTGGAAAGAGATTCCTGCTGCGTAATGAGATTATGGAACACATGATAGATTAGTGACCTTTTGAATTAGGACAATCAACATGAACTCACTAACAAATTCCCCCTTATATGGGAGAGGCTATGTTAAGAGTATCAGTCATTTGATAAAAATAGTTAAAGTGCAGATGGAAATACCAAAATATAAAGCTTCATTCTTCAGAATTCCACTGCTAAAACTGACAACTCACACCAGAGTCAGTATTCTGCAAGTTTCTAGTATTTTCAGTCAACAACTACATAAAAAGCAGTTTTTCATTTGGGTTTATACTTCTATTTTGAACTATTATATTTGAAAACATAGCCAAAATAGCTTTTTAGATTCACTCACCGATCAGTGAAGGTACATCAGTGAAATGGGTTTTGGACATAAAGAAAACCTCTATTTCTTTCATTCTAAACCATATTTCAATTGTGTAAAACTGCTGCTGTAGTGACAGAGCACAGAAGGCTGGAGATAGGCAGAGTAGTCGGTTTGACCTGGGATAACACCCAGGGGACATCATTTAGTAGCTTTGTAGATTCAGTTATGGAACTTTTCTTTGTCTCTAGACCTCGGTCCCCTCATCTTTAGTATGGGGATAATGGCATTTAGCTGGGTGTAGTGGCACATATTTAGCTGGGTGTAGTGGCACATATCTGTAATCCTAGCACCCAGGAAGCTGAGGCAGGAGGATCATAAATTCAAGGCCAGCCTTGGTTATATCACAACACCTTATCTCAAAAATAAATAAATAAAAATAAAAGATATGAAAACAATAAGAGTACCTACTCATCTGAGTATTGTGAAGATAAAAATTAGACAAAACTGGATAATCCATGTAGAACTTAGCACAATGACTAGCATGTATATATATTAAGTTCGCAATGTAGATTATTGGTTCTTATTGCTACTATTATTATATTGGAAAATACTATTCCATTGGAGTGAACTATTTCTCCTAATGAAGAATTTTTTATCATTAAATTGTTTGGTTCACTGAATAAAACACAATTTATTCAAACAAGTTTGAGGGGAACTTCACCACAAACCCACAAGGGACCTCCATTTTATTTTCCATATATTGGTGTTGTTACTCTTCATACAGACCTTCTAAAAATGACCAGAATTCCTTCTCACCTTGTGGAGATAAGTAATTGTGTAATAATCTGTGACACATAAACATGTGTCAATGCAATACCCTTTGTTCAAAAGTGTTTGTTTTTGGTAACGCAGCTGGATCGCCCCCATCTGGCAGCCTGCTTCTGTGCTGTCTCACTCTGGTCAGCTACTCTCCGTGGTTAAGAATGAAGACCATGCCTTTGAGAATAAATGAAGATAACTGGCTTATATAGAACATAGCTTTTTAGATTCACTCACCAATCAGTGAAGGTATATCAGTGAAATGGGTTTTGGACATAAAGAAAACCTCTATTTCTTTCATTCTAAACCATATTTCAATTATGGTGGCCAGATTGTTGTTGTTAGGTGCTGTTGAGTCGTGTCCGACTCAGAGCGACCTTCATAGGGTTTTCAAAGGCTGATTGTTTCGGGATTGCCTCAGAAGTGGATTGTCAAGTCCTTCTCCCATTCTTTGTGGTGCTGGGAATCAAACCCGGGACCTCAGAGACTGCAGAGTGGGGCTCTACCAACTGACCTAAATCCCAGCCTGGTGGCTAGATTAGCATGTCATAAATACCTGAGCAATTCCTCAAACCCAAATCCAGGCTCACTGGCCCCAAAATCTCAGAATATGGACTTAGGAGTCTCATAGCATAGTAATTTGTTACTTATGAATATTTTATTAATGCTATTTAAGTGCAGTTTTCAGAATAGTCTAAAAATTAGGAAAAACAAGTGGATAATTCACATTCAGGGCTTTTATTGTTAGGTGCTGTCGAGTCAGGTCCAACTCATAGTAACCCTATGTACAACAGAATGAAACTCTCCCCAACACTGTGCCATGCCTGGCACTATGTCAGTGCAGTCTCTGCTATTCATAGAGTTTGGGATGGCTGATTGTTTTACGGGATTGTTTTGGGAGTGGATTTTTGCAGTCCTGGGGATCAAATCCAGGGCCTCAGAGTGTGCAGAGCAAGCACTCTACCAACTGAGCTAAACCCCAGCCCAAGAGCTGTTATATTGTTGTTAGGTGTCGTGGAGTCCGTTCAAATTTATAGCGACTCCTCTAGGATTTTCAATGGCTGATTGTTCTGGGATTGCTTTAGGAGTGGATTGCCACGTCCTTCTCTCATTTTTGTGGTGCTGGGGATTGAACCCTGGTCCTCAGAGAGTGCAGTGTGGCACTCTATCAACTGAGCTAAAACCCCAGCCTCAAGAGGTTTTATAGTCACTGCTATAAATCATGGCCTGTGGAAAGTGTTGCCAGTTTCTGAATTCTCAGTGTCTATACTCTGAGGACAAAGTATTCGAACAGAGGAATTACCTATAAGAATGCTTTGTACACCATTATGAGAACTCTTGCCTCTTTTCACTGAACAGAATTAAGTCTTGTGGGCTGTTTACAGCATTACTTTTGAACAATTTTTCTACACAAATGATAATATGTGGTAGATCATGCTAAGCCTACATTAGATAGAAAATTATTAAATATATTTACCATAGTTCACAGCAATAGCAAACACATAGACCAAATTCATATACAGACTGAGTCTTTGGAATTTCACTGATCTAAGACAACACACAATATTTACTATGTCAACTATATAAAAATACTATACATTCATGCCAGGTTATATACAATCTCGATACAGGTCTGACTGATAGGAGAAAATTAGACTGCTACAGCCTGAATGTTTGCCCTCAAAAGTGCTATGTTGAAGTCTAATCTCTCATACTCAGAGATGTAGCCTTTAGGTGGTTATTAGGTCATGAGGGCAGAGTCTTCAAAGATGGGATTAGCAACCTTATAAAAGAGACACAGGATAGCTGCCTTTCCCCTTCTACCAAATGAGGACTCAGCAGAATGGCATCATCAATGAATCAGGAAATGCTTTTACCATAAAGAACTGATATATGCTTGAGGTGGCAGGTATGCTTAACCTGATTTGAACATTACACAATGTATACATGTGTTGAAACATCACATGGCACCCTAATATATAAAATTTTTACATTTTTATGTGTCACTTATAAATAAATTTAGTAATAAAAATAAATGAATAATACTTACAACATTGCCATCTAAACTGATTTGATCAGCCACATAGAAATATTTATTATTCAAAATGTTAAAGGTCAGTAATATGGTAAGTCATTACATTGCTACATTAATATACTTATAAAATGGTACTGCTTACCAAGACTTCTAGGTGAAACATTCTAGAATGTTCCACAACTTATTCTGAATTTCTTCACACTCTCAATACCAACACAGACCCTAAAACTTAGCTCCGGCCCTACATTTTGACTTCTAAAACGCCCTTTACTTCTTTCTATTTAATCTTGAATATTCTCTGAACAGGCAGAAGTTATGATTTTTCTTATTCTGTAGGTATAAGGTAAAAGATGGCCAGAGGTAAGATGATTAGCCATGAGTCACTCTGCCTACCGGTGAAGATGAACAAAGAAGAACCTGCAAAAACCTGCGGCTGGACCGGGAAGAAGTGGAAAGGAGGGAAATTTCTCACTCAGCGATCTCTCTCAGGAACACAATAGTATGCCAAAAAAGTGGAAAAAATTAACAATGTTAAACTAATATAACATTATGATAGCATATGAAATAATATCCAAAAGAAAGAAATCACATTTCAGCAATTTATAAATTCCAGTGGGTTCCAGTGTAAGTGTTCTACATAATTACCATCTTGGGTTATCCATACCAATACCGCTCAAGGTAAAAGCAGCAGGCTGATTATTTCAAAAAGTATCTCTACTATATTGGGATGCTTGTTAATTTGGAGGCTTATTTACTGTAATTTACTATTGATGGCAGAGATAATTTACAAGCACAAACATATATGGGGAGAAGCTTCATTTGAAAAAATGAATGATTAAAGAGATATGTGCTGAAGGAGAGAGACACTAAATAAGTCCCCCTAACAAGATGGATTCCAAATTGTAAGCCTGGAGCTGATCAAAACTCAGAGCATGAGGACAACCATGTCATTCACAAAGTTTATGACTCTGAACTGCAACAAAACTCTTAACAGTTTCCTAATCTTTAAAGTGGGGCTAGTGAGGTGCTGCTCTGCCGTCTCTGAGGCCCAGTGCTCAATCCCCAGCACTGCAAAAATGGGAGAAGGATGTGGCAATCCACTCCCAAAGGAATCTCAAAACAATCAGCCATTGAAAACCCTACAAGAGTTGCCAGGAGTAGGATCTGATTTGACTCCACCTGATAACGATAATCTTTAAAGTGACTTGGAATTACAGGACTGTGGAGGACCCCACTAGAACTGCCTGCGTATCCTGCTTCTTCAAGCTCAAATATTAGCCAAAATCCAGGGTTCACACTATTATTTATCCATTAGTACACTTTGCAGTTTTAATAAAATCACACTGATCCTTCTGCAGACTCCTGTGGAGACTCTTTCTAGCAATGCACGACATTATGCTTATATTATTACTTATAATCTATATAAGCATTATATAATTTCATAAAATTCATCTGGCTTGCTTATTTCTTTTTTCTGGGATAGAAATATCTCCTCAGATTATAAATCCCATGAAGCCATCAGTCACCAACTTTCAGCCCAGCAATGCCATAGCATCTAAAACAGAGGAATAAAACCACCAAATCAACTGTTTATTGAGGAAAATGTCCTATGTGTTGGAAGGAAACACCTAAATTAAACTAAGTAAAATAGACTGATTCTTAGAAACTGAAGCTCATTAAGTAAATGTTAGAAATCAAGGTCTTTGTCTTAATAAGTACAAACACAAATTAGTGTGTAGAAGATGATAGTTGTCTCAGAGTTAACAGAAAACATGAATAAAAACCAGATTTTGGTTGAGGATGTAGCTCAGCATTAGAGTGATTGCCTAACATGAGCAAGGCTTTGGGTTTGATCCCCAAAACTGCAAATTAAATTAAATTAAATTAAATTATCTAAGAAGGTCTCGCCATCTAGATTTAAGTATATTATTAACTAAATCATATTTTATCCATCTTCCTTTGTTTTTTACAAATTAGCTCTTCCTTGTAGACATGACAAGATTACACCTGTAATCCTAACACTCAGGAGGTTGAGGCAGGAGGATGGTGAGTTCCAAGCCAGCCTGGGCAATACAGGGAAACTCTGTCTCAAAAATAAATAAATAAATGAAATGAAATAGAATAACTTTAAAAATGGCCCTTTCTGAAGGGTTAGGAAGTCTTAGTGAATTTCAAAACAAAAGAATTGCTCTGTACTGTTTATTAGTCAGAACAATCAGGCAAGAGAAAGAAATCCAAGGGGCGCAGACAGGCACAGAACACGTCAAATTATCCTTACTTATGGATGACATGATCCACTGCCTAAAGGACCCCAAAAATTCCTCTAGAAAACTCTTAGAGCTAATTAACTCTTTCAGCAAAGTAGCAGGATACAAAAATAACGTGCAAAAATCAGTAGCCTTCCTTTATACCAATAGTGAATAGGAAGAGAAGGAAATTAAGGCAACAATCTCATTTACCATCAAAAAATTAAATATTTACGTATCAGTCTAACCAAAGATCCAGAAGATCTCTACCAGGGAAACTTCAAAACACTAAACAAGGAAATTGCAGAGCATACTAGAAGATGGAAGGATCTCTCTTGCTTATTGATCAGGAGAATCAATTCTATAAAAATGGGTATATTATCAAAAGCAGATTTAATGTAATCTCCATTAAAATTTCAATGACAGACTTGGCAGAAATAGAAAAATAATCCTAAAATTCATATGGAAGCACAAAATACTGCATATAGCCAAAACAACCAAAAGCTGTAAAAATAGCACAAGTGGGCTCACTATACCTGATGACAGACGATAATACAGGGCTATAGTGGCAAAAACAGCTTGGTACTGGCACAAAAATAGGCTTGAAGACCAATGGAACACAATTAAAGATCCATAGATACATCCACTCAATTACAGCACATGATTTTTGACAAAATGGCTTAGGATTTTTAACGGAGAAGGAAGCAACCAACAGAGTTAAGGGAGAACCTACAGAATGGTAGAGAATCTTTGCATCCTATACATCAGACAAAGGACTAATTTCAAGAATATACAAATAACTTAAGAAAGCAATACCAAGACAACAAATACCCAATACATAAGTGGGAAAAGGAAATGAACAGACAGTTCTCAAAGGAAGAAGTTCGAAGGGCCAAGAAACACATGAAAAACCGCTCAATATCCCTAGTTATTAGGGAAATGCAAATCATAACAACGCTGAGATTCCATCTTGCTCCAGTAAGAATAGCCAAGATTAACAAAAGAAAGAAGAACAAATAAATACTAGGTGCATGCAGAGAGAAAGGAACCCCTCTACACTGCTGGTGACATTGTAAAGTAGTTCAACCACTTTGGAACTCAATACAGAAATACTTTAGAAAACTAAGAATAGAACTGTCATACGACCCAGCTATACCACTCCCGGAAGTATACCCAAAGGATGGTAAGTCATCATACCACAGAGACACCTGTATTTCCATATTTAATGCAGCACTCTTCACAATCTCAAAAGTATGGGGTCAACCAAGATGTCCATCAACAGAGGAATAGATTTAAAAAGTTGTGGCATATATATACAATGGAATATTCCTCAGCAATGAAAAAGAATGAAATAATGTCATTTGCAGCAAATAGATGGAACTGGAGAATATCATCCTAAGTGAATGTCCAAAAAGAAATACCATATGCTCTCACTCACATCTGGGAGTTAAATATAACTTAAAAAGAAAAGAATTGTATCATTATAAATATAAGTTATTTATATATGTAGATATCTACATATATAAAGGAATAATCAGGTTTATCTATGAAGGGAAAATAAAGCAGAGTAGAAAGAAGGGGGGAGGAGACTAGCAGGGAGGGAGCAAAGATTGTGGAAGGGGGATTGTTGTTGTTGTTGTTAGCTGCCATCGAGTCGGTATCCAACTCATAGAGACCCTCATAGGGTTTTCAATGGCTGACTGTTTTGGGATTGTCTTGGGAGTAGATTGCCAGGTCCTTCTCCCACTTTTGTGGTGCTGGGAATTGAACTCAGGACCTCAGAGACTGCAGTGCAGTGCTCTACCAACTGAGCTAAATCCCAGCCCCGGAAGGGGGATGGGGAGGGAAAATAGTGCAGAGGGATAAAGGGGGAGAGGACAATCTCAAATTACATGATGCAACTACACAAATATATGGGAAAGAATAGGGGACTATAACCTATAATTGTATATGATTTTTACCACATATTAATCAAAGGGTTCCATAAATTGTGTAAGTTGATGAAAGTATAACCAAAAGCAATATAATAGGTGCACAATGGAAATAGGAAAAGCCTTATTACTCTGTACCCCACTAACATTTGTTGATTTTTAAAAAAGTCTGATATAGAAAGATAAGAAAAGACAACAAAATTTTTAAAAATTAATTTTTTTCTATCAAAAGATTGTTTTATTTGGTAGCAATCTCAACTCTGTCCTATCAAGTAAAAGGAAATTGAAATAGTAACTCTATCTGTTGTGATGAATTCTGCCAGAGTCCAACAGGAGAAAAAAATGAGCAGTGGTTTTGTTGTTGTTACTAACAGGAATTTTTTTTTCCGTACTTGGGGATTGAACCCAGGGCCTACTTAACAAGTGCTCTAACACTGGACTGCACCCCCAGCCCATTTTTTACTTTTTTACTTTTTGAATCAGGGTGTCAAAAAGTTACACAGGCTGCATCTCACCTTAAATTTGTGATCCAACTGCCTCCACTTCCTGAGTCGCTGGGATTACAGGCATGTGCCATTGTGCCCAGCTACTAACAGGATTTAGAAAGGAATACAAGCAGGAAAGAAAAAAAAAAAAAGCTGTAGGCATATGTATAATTTAGCATGCAGTGAATCATAACAATACAAACAAATACAGATTAAAAATGTCA
The DNA here is from genome assembly GCA_007922755.1 of Pedetes capensis. NCBI lineage: Eukaryota > Metazoa > Chordata > Mammalia > Rodentia > Pedetidae > Pedetes > Pedetes capensis. The sequence continues at coordinate 108,272 of VMDO01002940.1, read as the reverse complement.
AGCCTATTTCAATGTGTAACTGTATCTCTTCAGAAACTTTGCCAAGGAGAAAGAAATCTGGAACACATTAGAAAAGAGCAGATTAAAAAGAATCATTAAAAGACAATCACTGAGAATATCACACTAACCAAGTTTCTCAAGATGGTAATTAGAACTAAACTTGGGAAAGTAGGATCATTTTTTTCATGCTGGTTTAATTTAGCATGACTAAACCACATGAAGAGACTTGCTTGTTCACTTTATTGTTGTTGTTCTATCCATCTGTGGATTTCCAATGCACTGTCTTGTGTACACTAATAGGAATATCTGCAGCAACTTTTCATAAAAAATGGAAGCAGAAGGAGAAGAAGAGGAGTGTTGCTTAGGAGAATATTATAGACAGCCAAGAAAGAACTGATTTTTCCATCTTCTTCCCATAGCCTGGAGTGAGCATTTTGGAGAAAGAGATCAACTATTACAAAATGGGATGCAATATTAGGAGAAAGAATGAAGATATCTTAGAAGATAACCACAGACGCTTTGCAAGAGGAAGGGGAAATTGGGTATGATTGCACATACCTATAATCCTAGCACGATGGAGGCTGAGGCAGGATTACAAATTCAAGGCTAGCCTTGACTACTTAGTAAAACTGAGGTGAGCTCAGGCTACAGGAAAAGACCCTCTCTCAAAAAACAAAAACAAAACAAAAGGGTGTAGAAGAGTGGCTTGGCACCTATCTGATTTCCATAGGAAAGAGGACTCAAAATATGCCAGTAGTTGAGTAGCAGGAAAAATATCTATTACCTCTCTATCAGTATCCCAACATGGCTTCTGAGTCTTCAGTTCCTCCTCTATGAACCTGAGATAAATATACTCAATAAAAGTTATTTTAAAGATTACATGAGATAACACATGTAAAGCAATTCTAGGATTGAGACATAAGAATAAGACACACAAAAAAAATGCTTTCTATTTTCTCTGTCATTGCCATTTCCATCTAGATGTGCTGTGAGAGCCAAAGAATACTATAGAGCACATCTAACCAAAATTAGAGATTCTTCTTTCTAAGAGAATTCAGCTTCAAGCCTGCATATCAAATTCTAAGGCAATAGTTCCAAACCTAAGCGTGCCTAAGAGTTGGGAGCCTACTAAACATCCCCAAATGTTCTGATACAGCAGGTTTGAAGTAGGCCCAAAACACTGCCTTTTTTTTTTTTTTTTTTTTGGCAGTACTGGGGGTTGAACCCAGGACCTCATACCTGCATGCTTTGCAAGTGCTGGACCACTGAGCTGCGCCCCCCAGCCCGTTCTTTTCCTTTTTGAGACAGGGTCTCACCAAATTATACAGACTGCCTCTGGTCTTGAACTTGTGATCCTAGGATTACAGGCATGCGCCACTGCGTCCGCCCAGCAACACTGAATTCTTTTAGCAGGCCACCCAGGTAATTGTGGTAAGTGTGGTCAGCAGAAAGCACTTTGAGAAGCACTGCTCTAACAGGGATACTGGAGGATAAACCAGCTCTCACTAACACATGAAATTACCAAAGGGAAAAAAATCAATATCATAAAGATGAGCAGATTACAGAAAGAAAGACACAGAAACAGAAAAAAAAAAAAAAAAAAAGACACAGAAAGAAAATCACAGAATACAGGTTGGAAGGGAATTTTCCATCCAATAAAAATTTCCATCATTCCCAACAGATGGTCATTTTAAATACCTTTAGTGATGGGGAATCTCCGTCTTCCGGCAATGCATGCTATTTTCGGTTATAAATTGATGTTTTAAAGAAAGGGCAAATGGTAAATTATTTGGAACATTGAAGAAGTTGGGAGATTATTCAGGACAAATAATGGACAAAAGTTTTCTAGACTTGATTGAAGTAGATAAGGCTCTAACTTTAAATTCAAAACCAATTTGACTACAAGACTATTTGAACATCCAAATGTTGGAGCTGCTCCCTGATTCCACCAAAATTACCATACTCTGTGCTTGTTGTAAAAATAACATTTTTCATTCATATTTCTATGGTGCAGCATTTCCATCACACATCTGGTGATGTCTTTCATTGATTTAGTCAATGGGAAGCAAAGAGCAATAAAAAATACATACAAACCAAAATATTTTGCAATACTCCTGAATATTTTAATGGGCCAAATTAAAGTACTTTAAATGAATATAAGGTAGTATCTCTTTTGTGTGAAATAATTAGGACTTCAAAGAACTGTTTCTTAAAATACTAGCAATATTACTAATTATGATTTATTTTCCTTGGACACTAAAGAGCATCCAATAATCAAATAAATCTCTCTCTCACCAAAGGTATCTTTGTGTTCAGTCTTGAGAAGGAAAAATGCAGCTGCTGACTTCTAAGAGCTGGCCTTGGAGTTTTCCTAGTGAACATAAACAATTTGGGGAAGCATTAACGTCCGACAAGGCCACTATGTGACCATGATGGGGCAAGGCAGAAGGAGCACCACTCCCTTATCATGTCTGAACCCAGACAAAACACAGGCACTGTCCAAGCCGCAACATACCAAATAGCCCCCTTTTGGCTCAGAGAGATATTGCTGCTTCTTTGCTAACCATAGCTGTAGTTAACAGTTACCCATGCTTCCTGAGAGTACCCACCAGGGAAAGAATGTCCACTCTCCCTGACCTCCTCTCTGATCACTGCGCCCACGCCCACATCCTATGATCCTCTCTGGCTCCTACTACTAAGAAACTCCACAGCTTCCTACCTCATGCATCCTCCTTCTCTGTACCAAATCATAAACACAGCGTGTCCAGCCACAGTGTATTCCTAGTTATTGAGCAGAGGGCTTTGGCACACTCATTTACCAAAGCCAAAACACACAGTCTTAAGAAAGGTTGAAAGAATTTCTGTCTTCAAAGTAATCACCCAAATTCTGACATAAACTCTTCCTTGAGGGTATTTTCTAACATTATAAATCTTGTGGCAAAACACCCTTCAGGGCTGGGAGTGGTGGCACTTAGGAGGCTAAGACAGGAGGACCATAAGTTCGAGGGCAGAGGCAGCCTGTGCAACTTAGTGACACCCGGTCTCAAGATAAAAAATTAAAAATGGGCTAGGAGTACAGGCTAATGGTTGAACATTTACAAAGTACACGCAAGGCCCTGGAATTCAACCTTCCAGTACCACAAACAAAACAAAACACACACAAAAAAACCACCCTTCAGTTTTTTCCTCACAAGAACTACTTTTGTGAGGTATAGAACAAACAAGTGGTTTTGACCGATCTGTTACATATTTATTAGCGGCATGGGCATGTTGTCAAGAAATATAATTGAGCATGATAGATCTATGCCCAGGCCACAGAGAGCCTGGTGGTCCATCATGCTGGATACTCAGAGCAAATACTACAGATACTACAATGGATCCGCTGTGAACCTCTAGCAGGAAAATGGACTACTCAATTGTCATTGACTTTAATTTTTGTTTTTCTTACATTTTATGTTTATTAAGGATGCTTCTTGATTATTTCTTCATCAAAGCATATTTAATGGTCTTTTTTTTAAGTATGAGAATTTAAGTTGCCTGCTGTGCAAAATAATATGAAACCATAGTCTAAAGACCTAGGGTACATAAAAAGACCTAGGTTACATAAAAAGTTTCCAGTGATGGCATATAACTTTGATATTTTGAAAAATAGCCTTTAAGTACCAATACTATATTCTATCATTTTTGCTTCTCTAAAAGGTATAAACAGACTTTCCTTCTTAAAGGCCCATTACACCAAACAACATCCATTTAAGAAAACAGTAATAACAACAAATAGTTATTGCCATTAAGTATATATTACAGTGTCCAGAGAATTTTACATCTTTTATTTCCAGTCCTCACAAAATACCAAAACATATATACAATTATCTTCTCTTTATAGATGCGTACCTGGATATGATATTCCGCAAATATACAATATTAATGGGTAGAACTGAGATTCAAGCCCACTTACCCCTGACTTGATATGCTGAGAATGTGAGTGTGTGTGGTTGTGTGTGTGTGTGTGTGTGTGTGTGTCCTCCATCATCTAATTATTATTTTTTCAAGAGCAATTCCTTTTAGGTGAAATTACTTTCAGCACTCAATAATACACAGTCTTTAATAGCTCATTTAATGTACCCCTCAATGTACGCAAAACCACACATGCGCGCGCACACACAAACACACACACACACACACACATTCAAAACTTGCTATTAATTGCTACACTTTAGCTATAAATTTGTAAAAGGATATATTCCTAAAATAAATTTGTTTGAGAAAATGGAGCTTTAAAATATTACAATTATCACATAGGATGATTTTATTGTCTCTATGTCTTTTAATACTTTGAGATGGCTTTGGTCATGTGAATTTACTATCATCATTCAGAATTTAAAATTTTCTTGAGATACATTTTCCACCCTTTTAGCAGTACTGAACATATTGTTTAAATGTAGCACAGGGACATCAGAGAGAAATAAAAGACTTCAAATGATATTGTAAATTAAAGCAAAATTCTTTTCTCTCTCTTTTTCTTTCTCTTTTTAAAATGTTGATCTACTAGCAAATACCCTATAAAAATGTTCCCAAGTCCTGGGAGATCCAGAACACTTAGGTACAAAGGGACATTCTACCAATGTTCCTGTCTGCCCTGAATTACCCACTTGCCTTTAATCAGATTGCATCACTGTCTTCACACTATTATTTAAAAATTGGCATTTGCAGGCATTCTTGCTTTTATGAAATTACATGACACCATATAAATACATTACTCTAGTTTGCTGATACAAAGATCTATTTAAATATCATATTCCAAATTTGGATTTTTTAGATTAGGAGATAGCATACCACAGAAACACAATGCAAATTTAACATTATCAAAACGAAAAATATTCATCTGTTTATGATTACTATTTTTGGAATCAGCTCATTCACAATTCAAAACCATCTACCAGTAGAAACCATTTATATTAGAAGTACATGTCATATCCCACCCATATTATTGCTTCAGGACATAAATGGATTTAAGAGAATTTCTTTATAAATCATGCCTTTCAGAGGTGGGGCTCAGGGGCTCTGTGAGGCTGCAACAGTTTACAAGGAGTCCGGCCATAAAGAAAGAAGTGTTGGCATTGGGTGGGGCCGAATAGTTTGCATCTTTTCCCACTGTTTCCCACTGGTGTCATTTCCATGAAAATCAAGGATGCGGGAATGTGTGCCAGACTAAGAAATCCTACAGGCTGCTTTGTGTGCCCAACCCTCCCCAGCCCATAATATCTTTGGCTGTTTATCTTACTCATTGAAAGAGCTATCACACTAATGTCTGGGAAAACTGCAGAGGAGCCAAGCAAACCAAAGAAATAGCACGCTGGGGATCGTATTTCTCCTGTCACAACGCTCTTTTTTCCTTAGGAAGAATATCCTTAGCTTAGAACCAAGACACTGCTGTCTAGCCATCTCAAGATCGTCATGGAGCAAACTCATCTGGCCAAAAAACCTGCCTTCTGCTTCACGATCCACCTTGCTACACACTCTTCCTTTTAAATGAGCTCTCTCTACAAATATGACTCTCTCCGTACCCAGTCAACACCCAAGCATCCATCGGTGACCAGAACCCACATGCTGAACACACCTTATCTCGGTTCACTTCACGGAGCTCCAGGCACCTTACCCATGATGAGGCAACCTTCCTTTACAATTCTCAGAAAGCAGTAGTTTACACCTGCCGCCTTAATAGGCAAGGCTTTGGCACCGCTTCAGTGTATATTTACTCCTAACGCTCCACGATTTCCATAGCTTCACTGACAGCAGACACGCGCATGGACATACACACTGACAGATATTCCAAATGCCAGCAAGGTACCTTCTTGGGTCTTTTTCTTCTTTGACTACTGCCGTTGAACTTCTCTCCGCTGTCGCTTTTCTGAGCTGCATCTTCGTTCATCATTTTGAGCAGTTTGCAAAGAAAATAGCTGTGCCATCAAACCCCGCCGCCCGGAGAGACCACTAGCGAGCGCGCGCTTACTGGAGGGAGGCAGCAGGAGGAGGAGGGGTGGGGAAGGGGCGCGCACGGGGAGGGCGAGGACGGTGACGTTGCCATGGCAGCAGCTGCCACAACTGTTTATCTGACTGCATTGTTAAATCTGATTCAACCAATTACCATCAGGGACTAGCTACAATGAAGAAAGCCGTGAAAAAGAAAAAAAAAAAAGAAAGAAAAGAAATCCAAAATGCCAGGGACTGGAATGATTTGGGGACTAGCTGACTGGTTTTCGACACGCCCTTGATTGGATCAGCTCGCGACCCACATACAAAACCTGCACTTCATTTTCTTCCTACAGGTACTTCAACAGAACAGACACAATGTCTAACGAGGAAACGATGATGATTTTTTACTGTTTCTGAACCTCAAGGGAGTCTATTTTAGCTGGTCAAGATGAGGGAAGGATCAACTACTAATATCCTAAAGTAAATAGGAGAAAGTTACATTTTCAAATGTTATTACCTTGATTTAAGGTTATAATCTTTGCAAACTCCATTCAAGGATGAGTTCTGTCAGAAAGCCTTGAGAACATCTCCCCCAGCAATCAGGCCACAGATGCTCCCTCCTTCAGAGCCTCCTCCTCCCATGGAAAGCACCTGTAACACCACTGCCCAGCTGCAGGGTTACCGAGCTGTCTTTCCTGACAGGCCAGGGACATGGCTGAGGCCGGGTGGAGAGGGATCCCCAAGAGTCCCCGAACCAAGCACGATGCATAATTGATCAATGGCAGTTAATCAAGGCTTGTTAAATATATAAGACACTATGGACAATGTAAATATAAGAAAATCATGGAGTAAGAACATTTTATAACTGAGCTCAGAAATTTTCTGAACCTAATTGGTTCAGAATTCTTGAATAAGAAAAGAAAATGCAAGCAGAGCACAGTGGTGCCCACCTGTAATCCCAGCAGGAGGATAGCAAGTTCAAGGCCAGAGGCAGCCTGTGTAATTTAGTGAGACCCAGACTCAAAATAAAAAAATTTCAAAAATGGGCTCGGTGCAGCCGAGTGGTAGAGCACTCGCAAAGTGTGTGTGAGGCCAAGTACAGAAAGAAAAGAGGAAGGAAGGAAGGAAAGTAGGAAGGAAGGAAGGTGGGAAGGGAGAAAGGAAAGGAAAGAGAGAGAGAAAGGGGGGGGGAGAAATGCAGCTTGTTTATAAGTTCATCTATTGGATTGAGGAAGCCATATTTGTATATTTAAACATTCAACCATCGGTACAATGAGAGCCCAATATGTTTTGTACAAGTACAAACTTACATGTTAACCACTCATCTTTATTCCTAGAAAGCAAGCTTGAAGTATAATACACAGAATTCTTAGATGTAAAAATAGAGTAAGGCTTAAAGCTAGGGGATAGCATGTGTAAATGTACTTTGAACACTGAAGATGCCTCTGTAAATGTGTTGCTATTGTTAATCCTATCATTATTATTACAAATATAGACAGCTTCAACTTACAAAAAAATCTTAAAAATACATCTTACATGAAGATGAGCCAAAGTTGGGAACTCACCTTTCCATCAGACACAGCCAAAAAAAATTCATCTTCTTTCCCCAGTGCTCTTTCTCTCTGCTTTATTACCCCTGAGGCCCTTTCCACATCCCACCTACAGTCAGCCCTGTTATGCCCCCCTCACTCCCTCTACCCTCCCTCTATTTGAGCAGACCCATCCCACCTGACCGTCCTCTCGCCATTACCTCAGTGGTACCCTGGGTCCCACAGCAGACCAAAGAGTCCCTGAACCTCTTTTTTCTGAAACAAAATCTACAAGAACCTCTACAGATGTCTCCAGAATCCCAGCTCCCCCAGTCATCAGAGTTCTCACTGAAACCCCACAGCCTTCCACTATCCTCTGTCCTGTCCCTTCACTCATTCCTCCACCTCTCTCTTACGTAGTCTTTCTTAGAAGCAGTAAATGTTTATTGAATGGCTACCATGTGCCATTCTAAGCACTAAGCACTAGGGATACGTTGGTCTATCTTCCAGGAACACAACATGAACAAGACAGGCAACATTTTTGTGATTGAGGTACTTATATCCTAACAGGGGAACTGGGTGGTAATCAAAAATAGTAGTGGCAAGAGTTACAGGAGGAAAAGTAGAATAAGGAGTGATGGGAGACAGATGGTACTTTATACAAAGTTCCAGGGAAGGTGCTCTGAAATCAGAACGAAGTGAGGGACCAAGCAAAGTGACCACCTGAAGGAAAAATATTCTAGGCAAGGAGAGTGCCTGTTCAAAGATCCTCAGAGCAGAACTTCTTGGCAAATATATTGAGGGAACTATGATACTACCAAAGGGAAAAAGAGGAAAAGCAGAAGATCTTCAGAGCCACTGGATCTATAAAAGCAGCATGCTACTTTCTCAGTGGAAGTCAGAATGTGCCTTTCGATCCATTCATCTGGTAGACCAATCACTAGCACAGGCATTGTATTCATATCATCTCTACAATGAAAATTGAAAACAAATGTACTTCATGTTGCAACAGTTTATGAAGTAGTAACTTCTGATTATGTTCAGCCATCCTTTTGTAAAAGTGCCTTCCTGTCAACACCCAAATATACAGTACCTAGCTTTATATACTCAGCCTTCTAATTTGGATGGTCTGCAATAACCTCCTGGCTGCTTAGTGTTTATCTCAGTGCATTTTTGCTGCTAAAAAAAAAATCTGAGATTGAGTAATTTCTGTTGTTGTTGTTGTTGTTAGGTGCTCTTGAGTCAGGTCCAACTCATAGCAACCCTATGTATGACAGAATGAAATATTCCTTGACACTGTGCCATGCCCGGCACTGTTAGTGCTTCTCTGCTATCCATAGGGTTTTCAATGGCTGATTATTACAGGAGTGTGCTGCCAGGTCCTTCTCCCATTTTTGCAGTGCTGGGGATCAAACCCAGGGCCTCAGAGAGTATAGAGCAGCACTCTACCAACTGAGCTGTGGTATAATCTGTAAATAATAAAAATGTATTTTTCACAGCTCTGGAGACTAGGAAATCCAAGATCAAGGTATCAGCAAGTTTGGTCTCTGCTTAGGGATAAGTATGTTCTTCCAAGAGAGTATTTTGAATGCTGTGTCCTCACATGATAGAAAGGCAGATAGGAGAGCCTACCTAGTTCCCTTTTATAAGGTCACTAATCTCATGCATAGGGGAGAAGGATATAGCAGTTCACTCCCAAAAACAATCCTGAAACAATCAGGCATCAAAAACTCTATGAAGGCAACTATGAGTCTGACCAACTCCACAGTACCTAACAACAATCCCTTTCATGGAAATTCTACCCTCATGACTTAATTCCCAGCTAAAGGCCCAATCTCAAATACCATCATATTGGGGTTTAAGTTTCAATATGAATTTTGGAGGAGGCACAAATATTCAAACCATAGCAGTATTCTAGAATTTTTCTTACATTTTATACAACACACTTCCTTTACAAAATTAAAGTACCGCCCAAATATTATACCAGCATATCACAGATGTAATGTCTATGTTCAATATATAAAATATACACCAACCCTCAACCAGAAGACAAATTAAATAGGTACAACAAATATTCTACATGTAGAGAATGTCAAGGCGATGTTCTTGAATGTTGAGCAGTCATCTTTTGCTTCTGAAGTTTTCAGTCGACTTCCCATGCCTCTTGGCCAGGTGCTCTTCCTTTCTATCCTAGTAACACAGTATGCAATGGGAATGCTTCTTGATGGACTCTTAAGTTCCCTGAGAGGAAAATTATTGTCTACCTTGATGTGCCACATAGAGCCTAACACAGTGCATGTTATCAAACAGGGTCCCAGGAACCATTTTTAAATGCAACAAAGAAATAAATATTTACTATGAGTTCAAGGTTTGCAGCGGTAGCCCTGCGGCATCCGATCTCATCAGATCTTGGAAGCTAAGCAGGGTCAGGCATGGTTAGTACCTGGATGGAACACCACCTGGGAACACCAGAAGCTATAGGCTTGGGAGAAGAACCCGGTAACCCCCTCCCAAAAATCAATCTGCCATTGAAAACCTTATAAACAGCAGAGAAGCACTGACAATAGTGTTTCCCCTGTTGTACAGAGGGTCGCTATGAGTCGGATACTGACTTGACGGCACCTAACAACAACAAATGAGTTCAAATTTATGGCAAAAATTTCCATAGGGTAAATGTTTTCAACCTCCACATATCTTATCAGCTTGTTGTGCTGTGGAGTTTGTGCTTTATGTGATGTCAAAAGCCATGTCACCAGTACTTCAGATGCCAGCAGGGCCACCCATAGTTGACAGGTTTCAGCTAAGCTTTCAGACTCAGACAGACTAGGGGAAAGGACTCAGCAACCCACTCGTCCAAAAAATTAGCCATTGAAAACCCTATGAATAGCAGAAAAGCACTGTCAAATATAGTGCTGGAAAATGAGCCCCCAGACTAGAAGGCATTCAAGAAATGACTGAGGTTCTACTACATAGTAAAAGATAGAGAAGACTTGGATGGGAAACTTAAATGGGAAGGGGAGGAGGGGGGGAAACATAGAGGAGGGTAAGGGGTAACCTATATGAATAATGTTTATCAAATTGCATATATGAAAATTGTCACAATGAAAAGCATGTCAAAATGAATCACATTATGATGTACATTAAAAAGTTCTAATAAAAAAAAAGAAAAAAAAAAAGAAATGACTGGGGAAGAGTTGCCTCCTCAAAGTAGAGTCAAACAAAATGATAGGAATGGGAAAGCCCCTGAGACCTCCCTTTGCCAATATGGCATGACTCAAAATGAGAAAAAGTAAGTGGCTGCAACAATGGGCTCAGCATAAAATAAAAGATCATGTTCATGGCAGTGTTGAGTAGCGTTCTGTTCTGCTATACATAGGGTCACTATGAGTTGAACTCAACTCTATGGCACCTGATAACAATAAAAGTGTTTTCAAATCTTAGATTTTCTTTCATTTTGTGTGTTTCCTGATATCAAGGAGCTATGCATAATTTTACATAAGATTTAAAAGATATTTGAGAAATCAGAGTTGGGGGATATAAGATAGAAATGATGATAATACCTTACATCTGTAATGCATTTTATATTTTGTAAATTTTTTTAAAAATTTTTTGCTCCTGGGATGGAATCTCTATAAGGACAGAGGTCACTGTTTTATCATTGATACACCCAGGCTCCTACAGAAATATCGGCACCTGACAGACACTCAATATTTATTAAGTAATTTTATGGATTCCCACAAGGGGTGGGGTTTAGCTCAGTTGGTAGAGAGCCACTCTTCACTCTCTGAGGCCCTGGGTTTGATCCACAGCACTACAAAAATGGGATAAGGACATGGCAACCCACTCCCAATACAATTCCTAAATAATCAGCCATCAAAACCTCTAGGAGGGTCTCTATGAGTCAAACATGACTCAGAGGCACCTAACAACAACAATGAGTTCTCATAACCACAAAGAAATACAGCTAATATTAATCCCATTACAGGTGAGAAAACTGGGGTAAAAAGCAGTTTTGGTGGCTTGTCCAAGGTAACAAAGTTAATAAGATAAAAAGGTTAAATTCTTCCTGTTTGAAAGACCATTTTTTAAATTAAATCATGGCTGGCTTCACTGAAAAACAGCCACTTAATAAAGTAAGGTAAAAGGAGCAAAGACTGAGATGGAAGATGCTCAGAGCAGACACCACAGTCAGATGATAGTGACACACATAGAAAAAGGAAAAAGTCTTTATTGGTTTTAGGTAAAGCATATTTTATAGGCATAGAGATTTGTATGTGATTACATTAATTTAATATGCCTATTCTCTATTTTATTCAATCATTAAGGTTAATAGTGTATAAAATCGAACTCATACTACTTTTTTATCACAAGATTATTTGAGTGGGGTAAAGTTCCTTGAAGAATAAGCAACAATGTCTCAGAGATAGATAATCTTCCAAAGTTCATTTGTGAGTCAGAGTTGTCTGGTATTACAAATGCATGTTTTGCAGAAATGATGTTATATAGGCTCAATTCTAAAAGCCCTCAGATTGCTTTGCCACTCACTATTATTTGTGGCAGAAAACCTTAACAACTTGGCAAAAATGAACAGTGGTTTACCAAACCACTTCTCTTTTCCTTTTGGGCACACTGGCAGTCCACTGTTATGAATTTAACTGTGTCTTTCAAAGATGTCTTCACATCCTAATCCCCAGTATCTGCAAATGTTACTTTCTTTGGAACCTGAGTCTTTGCGGATATAATCAGTCCAAGAAGAGGTTATAGTGATGCACGGTGGATCCGAGTCCAATGATTATGTCTTAGAGAAGAGGGAGAATTGCACACAGAGACACACACAGGAAAGGTGGCACATGAGGGCAGAGGTGAAAATTGGAGAGATGTTTCTGCAAGAAAAAGAATGCCAAGGAATGCCAGCAACCAACAGAACTAAAGAATAGGCAAGCAGGGGTCCTTCTCCAGCACTTCCAAAGGAACCTAGCCCGGAAACAATTCTTAATTTTGCACTTTTAAACTTGATCACTGTGAGAGAATAACATTCTACTATTCTGAGCCACCTAGTTTGTGACACTTTGTTATGGCAACCCTAAGAAGCTAGGATGATCATATTCTCCACCCTCCCTTACAGTTGGTTATAGACATGAGACTGGGTTCTGCCCTGCAGAGTGTGGGTAGAAGTGCACACCACTTTCAGGGCTAGCTAATGAAACTCTCTCATGAGTCATCCTCTACTCCCTTTAGCCATCCGCTGGTTGAATAAAGAGGAAGACATAACCTGGAAGGTGAAAGGGCAACAGGTTGGAAAAAACTCAAGTCTTTGCATCAGTGCGTGGAGCTGAATCTTTATTCCCTCTTGTGTTGACGTCACAGGTCGTGAGTAACTTTTTCTCATGAGTGGTTAGCCACTGAAATTGTGGCAGTGTTTGTTACGACAGTTAGCATATGGTAGCTAACCATATCTAGTCATGTTTTTGAAGGAATATGTAGTCATATTTTCATTTTAGGCTGCCTGTTGTATGAATGATACTCTTGCTGCTTCCAAGTTCTTTGCCATAGGAAATGGATCTTATTTCTGGGTTAAAGGCACTTGTGTAACAAGAAAGAGAGCCAAAGGAATTAGAGGGATATCCAAAGAGATAAGGAGAGGCATATTATTTGTTAGGGATGGGCAGGAGATATGGATACCTGGTAGGTCTGTGGGATTACCATCCCAAAGCAGCTCCTGTCTACTATCTTTTTCCTCCTTCCCACCTCTGCATAAATTCTCTACCTCCTTTCCAGCTGCCGAAGTCTCTGCCCTGACCATTGTGGTCTCTCTCCTTGACTCACTGAGATACCAACTCGGAATGCTTGCCTGTCTTGTAAGCAAAAGCATAGCTTATTGGGGGCTCTGTAAGGATTCTTTTTCATTTCTTTTTTCTTGATACTTTTATAATCAGTGGAAGAAAGATAAGAAATGTAAAACTCAAGAAACAAGGGGGAAAATGTAGCATCTCAAAATTCACAATGGCAAAAGCCTGTGACATTTGTAGGATGTGTACAGAGCGGGGCTCAGACCCTCCCAGCCTCAGCGATGCCTTCCTCCAGTGCTCTCCTGAAGTGCCACCTGCTCTGCCCAAGTCTTATTCTGTAATTGCTCCTCTTTTGCAGAAGGCCTGAAGGACTCTATTTAATATTACACCTCCTTGGAAGCTCAAATCAGCCTCCTGGACCTGGCAGGAGAGTTCTTTTCTTTCTTTCTCCCAATTCTTCGCAGTTTCATTATGTACATCAGCAGGAAGTAGCTCCTCTTCTCCTGTGATCCCTCCTGCCTTTCACCTTTGTCTGCCCTTTCCATTGCTCACTTATTCTTTTATTTATTCAACAGGTATTTACTTGGTGACTGGCCCCTCAATGCCAGGCCCCAGGCTAGGCATTGGGATCTTGGCATGATTTAAATCATCTTTGCCCTAAAAAAGCTCACAATCTTGATGGTGCTGGTCATAGAACTAGAAATAGAACAACTCTACCTGTGGGAGATATTAAGGTGTCTGGAGGCATAAAACAGGAGGACCCAACCTAGTCTGAAAGAATAGGATATGTTTCTGAGAGGAAAAGACTGACCAATGGAGAACACTTCAACTGAGTATGCTGACTTGTCTAAATGGAAAAGAAGGTATAAGGTAGGGGCTGTGAAGAAGACCTCAGCAGATATAGGGGCATACTCAATGGCCTCTAGGGGAAAAGACCATGGCAGGGGCAGAACCAAGGCAAGGCTTGTGTGGAATTGTGGCCGCCCCCAGCCAGACCTTCACTGACTCTCTCCCATATCTTAAAGTATCACTAAGTGTGCCTATGCCTAGACCGTCTCTGCCCTGTGAAGGTATCTGCTGTGGGCTGAATGTTTGTGCACACTCCTCCCAATATTCCTATGCTGAAATCTTAACTCCCAAGGACACAGCATCTTCAAGTGGGGTCTTTGAGGGGAATATTAGCCAGGGTTTTCTGAGAAATAGAACCAATGGATTATACATAAACAGATAGGAGTGTTTTTGGTTTAGGGGGTTGTTTTTGTTTTTTGGGGGGGTGTTTTGTTTGTTTTGCAGGGATTGGTTTTTGCAATGATAGAAGCCAAGAGGTCTCACAAGGTATTGTCTGTACTCTGGAGAACCAAGAATGCTGGTGGTGTAATTTATTCTGAGGCCAAAGGCCTGAGAACCAGGACATCTGATGTACACGAGAGCAGGAGAAGACAGAGGTCCCAGCTCGAGAAAAGAGAGAGAATGTACCCTTCATCCACCTTTTTTCCTATCTGGCCCCTCAATGAACTGGATCACACCTGTCTACCTCAGGGAGGAAGGATTTCCTTTTTCCAAGCTACTGGTTCAAATACTAACGTGTTCCACAAACACACTTACAGATACTCCTAGGAAAGAAAATGTTTGTACCAACTACCTTAACTCAGTCAAGTTAACATAGTCAAGTGTCACAGCACGTAACCAGGTGATGAGGGTGGAGCCCTCCAGAGTGAGCTTAGTGCTCTTGTAAGAAGAAACAGGAGAGAGGAGATCTCTCTCTCAGTTGTAGGTGGATCCTCTAAGAAGGTCAGGCTTCCATGGCGGGTACAATGGGAAAGAAATCCAGGCTTAAGCCTTTACCAGACACAGGTGATAGCCAGTCTATCGATATCAGCCCAATTTTGCTGGATCTTAGACTTCTTAGCTTCCAGAACTATGAGAAATAAAATGTTGTTTAAGCCACCCCAGTCTATAGTATTTTGTTATAGCAGTTTAAACTAAGACAGTGCCCACATGTGATACCTATAGCAAGATAGCCCTGTTAGCTTAAGGAGACTATTCCCCAACAGTAGGATGTTAGATCCAGGAGATACAGCTAGAAAAAGGCAGATTTTGCAACCATGTGGCATATTTTGAAGTTCTGGGAAACATGTTTGTAATATAAGAAGCCAGTCCTAACCCTAGACAAGAATTCCATGACCACCATACTGCACACATCTCCCAGGAAGAAAGGGAGAAAATTGAGAAGATGCTCACAGAAACATCCCTCGGCTGGTATCACCAGCCATCCTTGGGTAAAATGATGTCCTTTGTGTTTACTGCATCCAGTTTAAACTCACACAGAGAGTAGAATGAGAACAGGGAAGGAGTGTAGCTAGGGACCAAAGAGTAAAGAGTTCAGCAGGCTGAGTTAAGGACTTGGGATTTGGATGTAGAAGTCATGTGAAATACTTAATGACTTAGGAAAACAATGAAGTGTGTGTGTGTGTGTGTGTGTGTGTGTGTGTGTGTGTGTGTGTGTGTGTGTGTGTTTTAAAGAGTTCTCTTTATTAAAGGCCTGCAGCCATAGCCCTGTGGCATCCAATCCTGTCAGATCTCGGAAGCTAAGCAGGGTCAGGCTTGGTTAGTACCTGGATGGGAGACCGCCTGGGAACACCAGAAGCTGTAGGCTTGGGAGAAGGACCTGGCAACCCCCTCCAAAAAATCAATCTGCCATTGAAAACCCTATGCACAGCAGAGAAGCACTGACAATAGTGTTTCCCCTATTGTACAGAGGGTCGCTATGAGTCGGATACCGACTCAACGGCAACTAACAACAACAACTTTATAAAAGGTGACTGAATGCAAGCTAAGTAAAGAGAGGATGTGAAGAGACGTGTCTAAGATTTGTGTACAACAGCAGTCTGGCAGTGGGGTGATCATGAGAGGGGACTCATCTGCCACCATTAAAAGCACTACATTCATAATCCCTGAGAGGAAGTGAGAACAAGAAGACAGGGGAGGCTGGGCATGGTGGTACAAGCCTGTAGTCCCAGGGGTTTGGGAGGCAGAGGCAGGAGGATCCCAAATTCAAGACCAGAGGCAGTCGGCATAATTTAGTGAAACCCTGTCTCAAAAAATGAAAAAGGGCTGGAGGCAGCAGCTCAGTGGTCTAGCACTTGCAAAGCATGCAAGCATAAGACCTTGGGTTCAACCCCCAGTACCACAAAAAAAAAAAAAAGACGACGACGATGACATGGGAAGCAACCTGCATATACAGCAAAAGGACAAGGACCTCATCTTCATGGAAGTCACATATCTTGAAGAAAAAATTTTGCAATCCATTTTATTTGACAAAGGCGAGAACATGGTTCAGAAGAATTAGCAAGTCCCCCCAAGATCTCACAGCCAGTTAGAATGGAGCAGCCCTGACAGTGTGGTAATCTCCACTTGGGTGAACTTCAACAGCCTGTGTCAAATCTCACCTGTTATTGGGCAGGTGCGGAGGCACACGCCTGTAATCCCAGCAACTGGGGAGGCAGAAGCAGGAGTATCTCAAGTTCAAGGCCAGAGGCACCCTGCAAAACCTAGCAAGACCCTGACTCTACCTAAAAAATAAAAAGGGGGCTCAGTGGTACAGCACTTGCAAAGTATGTGTGAGGCCCTGGGTTCCACCCCCACAGTACTGAAAAAAAAAATCTTACTTATTATTTGAAGTTAAAGAACTACCAGTTCTTGCATAAGGTACAACAGATTGGACAAAAATAAGTGTGCTAACCCACCATTCCTCCAGAGAGTGATTAGGAAGAAAGACCCTTGGTTCTGTTTTAAATATGGAGTGTGTCCTACCCAAACAGGAGCAGCTCAATCAATGTTCCGTTGCAAGATAAAAACAAAGATCACTACAGGAAAAGTTTCTATCTTAAACAGAACTGGAACCCAAGGACATAGAGAAAAATATTACCAAGTAAAAGACAGAGAAGACTTAGATGGGCAGGGTGGGGGGGGAGCATACGGAGGGTAAGGGGGAACCTATATGAATAACGTACATCAAAATGCATATATGGAAATGTCACAATGAAAAGCATGTCAGAATGAATCACATTAAGGTGTACATTAAAAATTTCCAATAAAAAAACAATGTTCCATTGCGATAGATTTTGGAGAGGCAGCAACAGCAACTAGCTAGGGGCCTATTTTCTTTCATTTTATGCTTGTCTCACATAACTTTACAAAAGATGTATGTGGTTGCAAAATTTACCAGAACATAAAAAGAGCTTTTGGAAACCATCACGTATAATTTCAGCATCTCCCCTCACCTGACACACACTATTACTAAATTTAGCATAGTGTTTAATTATGAGTCCCATTTTACATAAATATTCGCAACAATGTTTTAGGTTAAATATAGAATTTCACAGAAGAATAGCAAATGTGGGTGACCTCACCCTGTACATGTTCCTGGCTAGGTCAGTTTTTTAGGGCACGTTCATAAACTTGCTCTACTATACTTCAGTCTCTAGTGATAGTGGTTCTTGAAAATAGCTGTTAAAATTAAGTTTCCCTGCAGATGCAAGTAAATGGCACTTTGGGGCAGGTCGTGTCCTTGACAGACATATTTTTCCAGTGGAACTTTATTATTGTAAACATCTTTCATCTTAAACCAGTTTTAAAAGGTTATGGCATTTTTGTTCCTCAACCTATGACAAGGAAGTCTGTGTCCATTGATAAAAACCCAACATAGAAATAACCCAGTGCCTCCATATGTAAATCATATGTAAATGTAAATCATATTTTAAAAGATGTTTATCCATGCGAACACAATCCCAATGTTAGAAGGGAACTTAGAGACCATCATATTCAGCCCCTCCCTTTCAACAAGGGTTACACATACAATTAGTGGCATTTTGAAATAAATTCTTAGTTTTCTCATCCCCCCAGTCCAGTGTTGATGTCTTATAATGCGTGTCTTTCTACTAAAATGAACTTCAGGATCCTCCCACCTCAGCAAATACATAAACCCAGCAATTGCTCAGATGCTGTCAACATGAGAAAAAAAAATATATGGATCATCATCAACCAGGTGGAAATGTTTCAAACATTAGAACTAGAGAGTAGAGAAGTGAATAGAACAACATGATCTTTTTCTGTTCCCCCGCCCCCAAAAAAAAGCTGCAATAAGCCCATATTTAGATCAGGGATTATTATAACCCACAGAATCACAGTTGTTCTTGTTAGGTGCCTTCAAGTTGGAGTCAGACTCATAACAACCCTACATACAACAGGTGAAATAGTATTGTTAGTTATTCTCTGCTATTCATAAGGTTTTCAATGGCTGATTGTTTTTTGGGAGTGGGTTTCTGGGTCCTTCCCCAGCACCTGCTGTTCCCAGGTGGTCTCCCATCCAAGTACTACAGGATCAGATGCCACAGTGGTACAGCTGCAGGCACAGAATCACAGTAGCAGAGGCAAAGGAGGATTAATTTGGAGATGAATTTGTGTTTTCACAATGCTACCCTTTGCCAAAAAAATTAAAAATGATGGAAAAGCAATGATAATAAGAACATTAAAACTCAAAGAGTCTTTAAATAGATAAAATCAAAAACATAATAGTAAAGGAAGTCACTTTGCTATCCTATCATTCCTATGAATGAATTACTAATGGCTGACTAGTATCCCCTCCCATTTAGAAAAAAATACTTAAAATGAACAGTTTCTTATCTGTTGGTGCTTTCTAAATACCATCCAGTCTCCACAGATGGTATTGCAACTATCTATTGCTATTACTGGGAGATGGACCCAGCAACCCACTCCCAAAAATCAATCTGTCATTGAAAGCCCTATGAATAGCAGAGAACAGTAACAATACTGTTTCACCTGTTGTAAGTAGGGTCGCTATGAGTCGGAAACAGACTCAGCAATACCTAACAACAACAACATTGTTATTACAAACTACCTCATAAACTTACTTACTTAAGACAATAATGTTATTTTGCTCACACATTTGTGGGTCAGGGATTTGGGAAGAGATCAACTGGCTGATTCATTCTGATTCACATGGTGTCAACTGGGATAGCCAGGGCTGGAGGATCCATTTCCACAATGGCATCCTTACTTCTTATTGCTTTCTCTTTTCCATATTCCCTTCATTCTTCAGGGCTTCTCTACATGATTTAGGCCTCTCTCTGTTTAGTGGTCTCTGTTGTTGTTGTTGTTAGGTGCCATCGAGTCGGTATCCGACTCATAGCGACCCTCATAGGGTTTTCAATGGCTGAGTGCTTCAGGATTGCCTTGGGAGTGGATTGCCAGGCCCTTCTCCCATTTTTGCGGTGCTGGGAATTGAACTTGGGACCTCAGAGACTGCAGCGCAGCACTCTACCCACTGAGCTAAATCCCAGCCCTTAGTGGTCTCTAGGGAGTTGCATTCTTCCTGACAGCTGGCTTCCAAGAGGCAGAAAGTGGAAGTTGCCATGTGATTAAGGAGTCTGTCATATTTTGTTGGTAAAGTCGCCAAAGGGCCCATTGAGGTTCAAAGGGTGAAGAGATAGGGTCCACCACTGGATAGGGTGGAGGAAAATTCACATTGCAGAAATCACATAGGACAGGAACCATCATAGAAAACGTTGTCTTCCACACATGGCTGACAAGTAACGTAGGCCATGAGGAAGAGAAAGTGTAAGGGTTCACTGAGTACTACAAATGACAAACATGTGATCTTTCCCTAAATGAAAAGACTGTGCTACCCAGGACAATAGTCTGTATTCTTTATTAAAATTAAACAAAAGTTATCACTGTTAATTTCTGGGATGATGAATTACATATTTTGGATTAAACTTTATTTCCTCTCAAAGCAAAATCTTCACCGACTTCTAAAGATGAATATCATGTACCATATTTTCCAAATATAAGCCTGTTTCTAATAAATGCACGGGAATATATATATATATATATACACATATATATTTTTTTTTAATTAATTAATTTTTTTTTTTGCAGTACTGGGGGTTGAACCCAGGGCCTTGTGCCTGCATGCTCTGCAAGTGCTGGACCACTGAGCTGCGCCCCCAGCCCCCTTTTTTTTTTTTTACTTTTGAGACGGGGTCTGGCTAAATTATGCAGACTGCCTCTGGTCTCGAACTTGCGATCCTCCCGCCTCCGCCTCCCGAGCCACTGGGATTACAGGCGTGAGCCACCACGCCCAGCTGGAATATTGTCATATTTGAAGCAATCTTCTTTTGCTTTTTCTGTCTATATTCCTCTCTGTGTCCTCTCCTTGGCTCCTACACTTTCATATGACATCTATATGACCTCCCAACAGCCTTAAATTCTACTTTACAAAAAATAATAGCCAAGTGTGTGCTTATAATCCTTGCACTAGGGAGTCCAAGGCAGGAGGATCATGAGTTCGAGACCAGCCCAAGCTACAAAGTGACACCTTGACTCAAGAGGGAAAAAAAAAAAGATAATTTTAAAAAAGATTATTACATGTTAGAACTAATGAACTAATGTCTAAAAAGGGATACAAGTAGTGCAAGCATATTGTTAGCTTCAAACCATGTACTAGAAAAATCATTAAACACACAATAGAGTTAGAGGCAAGATTAGTTATTTATATGTTAACTCCTCTGCTGCTACAGTCCAGAATTTAGTCTTTAGTGCTGATTTCTGAAAATATTAGGTATTATTTGTTCTTGGCTTTAACAAAACCTATGTATCTGATGGGCTATAGTTTAGCTCAGTTGCTAAAGTGCTGCTCCACACTTTCTGAGGACCTGGGTTGGATCTGCAGCACGATAAAAAAGGAAGAAGGAAGTGGCAATCCACTCCCAAAGCAATCCTGATACAATCAGACCCTGAAAATGCTATTTAAGTCACTATGAGGGCACCTAACAACAATAATGTATCTGATGGGCTCCTTTTGTCATTCAATCTTCGTGGTATTCTTTGGTACATAAGCCTCATTCATGTTTCTAGTTTATCAGTAAAAATAGATCCAAATATCTATTTTAATTATTAAGAACAAATTGTTCCTTCAGACTTGACAATGTGGTGATAATCAGATCTAGAAAGAGGATACCCACAATCAAGTAACATATAACAGTTGTTGTTGTTAGTTTGGTTATAAATACATTACCTGCAGTATTACCAAAATTATATGGCACACAATAAGAAGCAATAGTTTGAAAGTCAGTACACATAAATTTTAATTCTCATATCATCAATAATTAGCAATGTATTTCATCACAGATCAAGTAACTTACTTGAGCCTCAGTTTCTATTTCACTTTGAATACATGATCACCCTCTTATTTTTCTTTCAGATAATTTCCTACTATTTTTTCTAAACTTTGGAAAGTCCTTGAGTCCATAACCCTACATTTTAAAGTGGGAAGAAATGACCAATGATTCAAAATCAGGAAGAATCTAATGTAGCTGTCTTCGTTCTCAATTTCCTTTTATTTTTCCACTGGAATATACAGATATTAGAAGACATATGAGACTAAACAATGTCATTTTTCTCAAGGTCAATGAATAAAGTTGGAAAATAATGAAGTAATACAGAAATGCTGACAGTAATGATGTAAGTTATTTAGACTTGGAAAACAATTTTAGCAATTGTACAAATGCTGTGGAGTTTTACCTACTAATTTGGACAGAAATAAAACATCTGCTAGGATTGAACATGTAGTCACTTTTCCCTTTCCATTTTCCCATTGCTCACATCCAGTAAATACAACCTTTTGTTTCTACTTTGGAAATATATCTGATGTATTCCTTCCATTCTTCACTGTTCCACACCCCCTTTTCTCTCAGATCTGTACTACTTTAATCAACAAGATTTGCTGTCTGCTTGTGGTCAAGTTTTCTGTTCCAATCTGCCCTTAGAAAGTTATACTTTAACTTTTCATAAAACATTGTTTCAGTCTTCATTATCCTCAGAATAAAGTTAAAATATTGGGAATTTTGCTGAAATTCATCTATATATCCTTGCCTTTAAGTGTTTTACTCAAGGTGAACTATAAAGGGAGATAGATTAAATCACAATGCAGTGTGATCACATTTTTGTTAAGGAAAATGTCCCAGGGCTTCCATGAAAAGCACCAAATCTTATCTTGGTAGGCCAGTGAAAATTTCCCACATAAAAAAAAATATGTATTCTTATTTTCTTCATCTCCCTACAATATGCCTACCTGAAGAACCCAAACTGACTGAAACTTTTGACGTACCAACTGAAACATTTTCTAATAATGAGAAACTACATTTAAACTTTCCTTTTCTCTAGAGATTTGAAATATTTACTGATGAAGATCAAAGAACATAACTTTCAGTATGGATTATGCTTCAACATCAAGAAAACAAAAATTCTTACAACTGGATCAATAAGGAAATTCATGATAAATAGGGAAAATATTGAGGTTATCTAAGATTTTGCTTTTTTGGTTTTACAATGAACACCCACGGAAACAGCAGTCAAGAATTCAAAAGACACATTGCTTTGGGAAAAGCTGAGGCAAAAGACTTCTTTAAAGTGTTGAAAAGTAAAGACGTTACATTGAAGACAAAGGTGCACTGCATTACATGCTTGTGAAAGCTGAATGTTGAATAAGGGAGACAGGAGAAGAATTGATGCTGGAGATGAATGTTGAATATACCATGGACTGCCAAAAGAACCAACAGATCTGTCTTAGAAGAAGTGCAACCAGAGTACTCCTTGGAAACAAGGATGGCTAGATTGTGCTTACGTATTTTGGACATGTTATCAGGAGGGACCAATTCCCAGAGAAGGACATCATGTTTGGGAAAGTGGCAGGTCAACAAAAAAAGAAAGACCCTCAACCAGATGGGCTGACATAGTAGCTATAACAATGGGCTTAAACATAAGAAAGATCACATGCCTGGCAGTGTCAGAAAGTGTTTCATTCTGTTGTATGAACAACTCGAGGGAATCTAACAACAACAACATATACTATATTTAAAAAATGTGCTGGCGATCAAACCCAGGACCTCTCACATGCTATTCAAACCCTGTATCTCTGAATTACACCACAGCCCTGATAAGTATCTTTTTATTCTGAGTAAAAGCCATTGTTGTTATTTCTTCCAATAACCCATAGCATCTAGAATAGTAAACAAGTTTATTTTAAAAAAGATAGATGTCAACCCAACTTAGAAAAAGGTTTGCATTCCCAAAATTTGGAAACATTTGGTCCAAGAAATTATGTTACATTTGACTTGATGAGTTGCTTATTAGAACATACAAACCTATGTACTTCCCCAGTTTTCAATTATATCTAAGTTGCCATTATACAGATATCTTCCATAAAATAACGATTTCATATTCTAGGGGAGATGCCAAAATAATTTCCCCATTTTTGTAGCCTAAGACAGAAGTGGGGAAAAGAGGAGAGGGATGTCAGCAGGTGGAAAATAATCAAGTGATTAATTTACTTACTGTCTACATTTGCTCAGGAACACCATCAATATTCCTTTAGCAAACATTATTGTACACCTGTTTGTTGTTGTTGTTGTTAGGTGCCGTCGAGTGGGTATCCGACTCATAGCGACCCTCTGTACAACAGGGGAAGCACTATTGTCAGTGCTTCTCTGCTGTTCATAGGGTTTTCAATGGCAGATTGATTTTTGGGAGGGGGTTGCCAGGTCCTTCTCCCAAACACCTGTTTAGTACTATGTTTTTTCTTCCATTCTAGAGAAACAAAGATAATTAAAACATGATTCTTGCCCTCAAAGACATGCATGAAAAGGTACTCTCTTCTCACTGAGAACACTCCCATTCCCACTCTAACCTAGACAGAATAAAACTGCTCCAGGAGGTTCCTTTATACTGGGTGCAGTCTTTTCTCATCAATACTCTCTTTCTGGTAATGACGGTCATGTGGCAGACAGTGTATAATTCTTGACCAACTGAATAGATTGCAGATAAATCAAGATCATTCAGTTATTATTAGTTTGATTAGAAAACTCTATCTGGTTATTATTAACAACAAAAATACAAACAGCAGATTCCTCCTCTTGGCCAGTTTAAGAAACATTTGTGACATAGTAAAAAATTATCTTGATTTCCACTCTTAGTATAATCTTCATCCCCAAATTCACCCCACCTTCAAAATTTTTCTTTTCTGACGTGTAACCCAGGTCTTCCTTAGGAGTCAGGGCTTCTTCTTTTTGAACTCTTTCAGTAATTCCTAGCAAATGAATCATTCTATTCTGCTAAATTATTTGGTATAACAACAAACAGGAAAAAGCATGAGTGTTCAGCACCAGATCAATTCACTAGATCTGGAGACCTGGCTGACAGTGTAGGTTCAGGCAGGAAGCCAAGCGCTATTGTTCAAGGCAGTTCATAACACTCTAACCTGTAATTCAGACCACTATGCATCCCAGGTGCAGGGGTAAGGCAATGCAGAAGACAGAATCAATGTAGGTGATGGCTCAGATTGTCAATATCAGGGTCAAAAGCTAGTAATAAATGGACAGTTAGAGTCTCTAAACTGCTGTGTCAGAACATACACCCCTAGAATAGATGGGAAATGGAGATTTATCTTACTTTTTATTATTAAGAGTTGCATATATAGATGCATTACTTGATAATATTGGATAATGGTAGTAATGAAAGTAACAACATCCATCTGACCAAACTTGAAACATGTAAACTTCTTTCTCAAATTGTCAGTGATTATTATGAGAAAATAATCTCTCTTCTCCAAAAATATAACTACCCATATAAATTAACAGTAAATTAGCATTTGATGTATAAATAAGAAGCTTTGTTTTGTCTTAAGTAATTCTCTATATTTCTTAGATTTAATTTCCTAGAGAATACTTTTTCCTCTTTTATGCCACTACAGACCTTGAATTTGGGGTCTGCTGTATAAGACAAGTAGTTAAGACACAGGAATCACCTTCCAGGATTGACCACTAATTGGATTAGTGACTACAGTCAAGTCACTTTACCTGAATCTCAGTGTCTTTATTCCTAAGAAGAAAGGGTAATGAAAGAAAAGAAAATATATCATGTATGTTGCCCTTATGGTAAAATTGGAATGCATATAAATATAGATAGATAGATAGATAGATAGATAGATA
This sequence comes from Pedetes capensis, assembly GCA_007922755.1. NCBI lineage: Eukaryota > Metazoa > Chordata > Mammalia > Rodentia > Pedetidae > Pedetes > Pedetes capensis. The sequence continues at coordinate 82,913 of VMDO01002940.1, read as the reverse complement.
GATAGATTCACAAAAAAGATATGCAAGTAGAAAGGAGACAATTGGTAGGATTGGTAGGGACAGAGGGAATGGGGAGGAGGGTCATGAGAGGGTAAGGGGAAAGTTAATGTGAGTAATGTACAATGAAATGCATGTATAGAAATGTCATAATGTGACCCATCAAGTTGTACATTAAAAATAATAAAATAAAATAAGAAAGTGAAACTGTAGTTATGATTTTTAAGTTTGTGATTCTAGTACACACTCAGCCATACTTAGTGCATACTTCATGTAATATTAGATTGGGAAGACATCCTATGATATACTGGTGGCTACACTGTATACCTTGGATCCCCATTTTTCAAGCTGCTTAAAATCAGATGCCAAATAGTTTTCTAAATACAGGAAACAGAATATTTTTTCTCAAGTATAACCTAATTTAATTTTCCCAAAGTGGCCAAAAGTAGCAGTATTGTGATTCCACAAATGTGTACATGCTTTTCTTTTCCTGATTCTGCAAGCGGTTTTATGATACAGTGAATGTCAACTTGGATCCTCTTCTAAAACTCACTAACTCCAGAATTTGATTCCTCTAGAAAAAAATCTGTTTTCCTGGATAGGATAAGAATGTTTCAAGTGAAAGAGATGATAGTAGATATTTCCAAAAAAGATCTATCTGTAAGAATTTGAATGTATATTCTAATTCAGCTTAGAAATACTATCCTACCAGAATGAGAACATTTCAGTGTAGCTGTCTGTTTAAATAATATAAAACAAGTAAGATTTGGTTAAGAGTAAGGGAGCACTTTACTTTTCTCTAAAAGGACTCTTAAATCTTTCATTGGCATAATTAACTTTGGAAAATAGAAGGAGATGCTATTGGGCATTATTTTATAGCCATGTTATAGCCTTCTTCATTGTTAAGTGAAGCATTTGAGGGCCATACAAATGTCCCTATAGACTCTATTTCCTCAGCCCCAACACCAATGGTACCAGATTGGAAAATTTAAGTATCTACACTCTCAGCATGGATGTCATTAGAATGATAGTTGAAAGGATGAAAGTCAGAATGAAGACTAACTGGTACTAGAAAAAAGATTCAAAGACAAAGATGATTGATATTTCATTCCTTTGAAATCCATGTTAAGCTCCACTGAGAAAGTGAAGTTTAATTCCCCAATGAGAAGCCAAACTGACACTATACTGCTTGACATTCATAAGATCTTACCTAGATCATTGTTCTTCATCCACAGTATAAGCCTCTATAAGAAGTTGTGATTGGTTCTCCCATTTTGCTGAGAAGTTAAACACTAATCAAGGCAAACCCTGGTTAGTAGCAAAGAGGGGTCTGCAACCCAATCCTCTAGCTCCTGTATCCACAGCCTCTCTCATTCTGCACTTAACCCATGCCCTTGGCTTTCTACACCGTTCATCTCCATGTATAGGACAAATATAACTCACGGTAGCTTTTCTATATGTAGAAAACAATTCAATAAAATAGAAAAAAGTAGTAACAAATTCAAAGCATACCATATTTTTCTCCCTCCAAAAAACACAGACTTATGGGTTTAAGTTGCATACATTTTAAAAATAGTATGTGTAGCCAAAGAGTAGTATAATAAACAGAACTGTTAATTTGAGTCAAAATAATGCTTTGATTCATTTGCAAAAGCATTAACATTCCCGTCTTGGATTTTTGGAATGTTTTGGGTTGAGAAGCCTTTTATTTCTAAAGTACTTTACTGGGCTCATGGAGGCATTAAGCTAAACTTGACTGCATGGTAATTACATCTAATTGTGATTACCTGCTTAGCATAAGTAAATACAAATGTTTTGTTTTAGAGAAGAAAAAGAAGGAAAGAAAGAGAGAAAAGCACAGATGGGGTATACTGAAGTTTGGCATACCCTTGTATTTGATATTAAGAATTTCACTGCTGTACTCATTGCATGTTCTGTATTTACTAAATAAAGGGAGAAGGAGTGTTCAGATGGGATTTCCCAACTCTTGTTTAATGAGATGCTTGTCTTAAGTACCTCCTGCTGAATGCTGCAGTTACATCTGCCCCATCCTGATAACAAAAGAACAAAAGAACTAACCGCTGGTCTACTTAAAGTTTCATCAGTGATAACACAAATTCATCAAATCTAACAAGAATACCAAACACCCAGAAGTAATGTGGGAGGACGGGAGATGAAATAATATTTTTATTTTTAATTATATTTCCATGATTGAATAAATCTCGTTTTAAGTGGCTGCTATTCTTTAGGAAGAAGTTTAAAGACAAATCATCCTGGCTAACTAATAAGCAAGAAATCAGCCCATCTGCCCATTATTCTGCAACAGTCCCCAAGGCATCTCTTCCCTAAATATATAAATCCACGGCAAGATGAATACATGGCTCAGAGAAAGATACCTTCAAAAATAGGTAAAATAGATAGAAAATTTGAGGCAATTAATAAATCAATTATAAAATTAAATTTTTTCTAATAATTTTTTCTTCTCTATAAAAGTCTCATAATATTGTATGGTTTTTCTTTGCATTTATTTTAAATTAAAATTACAATCTATTTCAAACATTTTTTGGCAAACTGAACTACAGTCACAGATCTGGCAGACAATTTAAGTCATCTGCTAAGTATTTTTTAAGCAAGTAAACGGCTCAAATCTTAAGCAAAAACAACCATTCATTATCTTAGTCAAGCTTTCCACAATGGCTATTTCACTATTCTCTCTCTCTTCTAATATTTTCCACCCTGATAGTCTACCAAAATGCCTCTTTGCTTTCAGTGATCCACTTTTCTTCCATCTCAATATAGAAAGGAAATGACAAACATCCTTCTCATTAAGAAATCCTTCCTGCACTTAAAAACATGTGTACTGGTGATTTTTCAGATCATCTTTGTTTTTTCTTCCCAACTAGAACTATCTTAATTTCTTGAAAAAATTTTCTTTCTTTTCTATCACTTAGATTACCTTTTTAACACTTCTTGGTTTTATCTGATAGTTCTGAAAGCACATTGGCCATTTCCAAACTCAAAAGTAATACAAACAATAGTCAGTATGGTACAGACATTTTTTAAACAATAGCATGGAATTGCAGACTCATATTTTGCTTGTAACAGATTTTTTCTGTACTTTTCCTTTATTTTCTTGTGTTGAGTCTAAACCTTTATTTACATTGCAAAAGACATCATACTTCTCCACAGGGAATTTTTATTCCCTACTTGTAAAACCACTTTAATTTTATTTCTAGTTTTTGGAGTCTCACCTAATTGGAACATCAGGTACAAATCTGATGGGCATCTCGTAGGTTCTTTTTTCCCATTAAGATATTAAATCAGGTGGCCCCATACCCAGTCCCATTTGATTTCCCATAAATAGGGAATAGAGCTACGGAGTTATGTAGATTCATGCTGCAAGCTCACTTTTCTATAAGTAGTTTGGCCAGGCTAGAGATAACCACTTTGTTTAGAAAAATATCAGGTGAGCCAAATATAAGATTTTCCATTCCCTAGATGGTTGGCATCCCTGATAAATTAATTGATTTTTACACTGTTATATAAAGGGTATACTCTTTTCTGATTTTATTTTAATTCTACAGATGAAACACACAATTTATTCTCAATATTACCTTTCTATACACTATCACTCTGTTACTTTTTGATGATATTTGTAACTCACATAGTACTCTAGAAGTCTTAATTTGCATTTTTATTCTAGATGACAAATGTAAATATTAACTTTTTATGACAAAAACTTGTACCTTCGTAGCAGGTAAAACAAAAAGTCAGATTATACATTCCAATTTCAAATAGTACAGTGAAAAAACCATGTAAAATTGTGTGGATGTTAATTCAGTAACAAGGTATACATGTTTATTTCTCTCAATTATAATTTAAGAACAGGTCAACAGACATCCCCCTAACTCCTCAATCTACCAGGACATTATGGAGAATGGATTTTTTTTGTTTTGTTTTGTTCTTTTTTTTTTTTTTTTTTTTTTTTTTTTTTTTTTTTTTTTTTTTTTTTTTTTTTTTTTTTTTTTTTTTTTTGCCTGTCAAAATAACTAAGTCATTCTGAGGCATGGAGGTACAGAGAAAAAGTATGGGCAAGAATGAAGAGAGGTGCATAAGTCAGGCTTTATCTATAACTATGAGCAAGTCACTCCAACTCACCAGTAGGCCCCAGACCTACTGACCTCTAAGGTCTCTAAGGTCCCTAAAGGTTCATTTAAAAGAAAAATAAAAAACAAAAACAAATTTCTGATATGACTTGCAGGTATCTTTTTAAAATACCCAAGTCACCATATTTTATAAGCAAACTCGTTTTAGAATAACTTTGCTTTCTTAAAATATTTTTAGGAATTAATGATAAGCCATATATACTCCATTCTTATTTATATATTAAGAGGGCATAGAATTCTTCTAATTAGTCTGAACCCTAACTTTTAATTTTCTAAATCCTCTAGGAATTTAGCTCAGTTGGTAGAGTGCTGCTTTGCAGTGTCTGAGGTCCCGAGTTTGATTCCCAGCACCGCAAAAATGAGAGAAGGCCGTGGCAATCCACTCCCTGTTGTTGTTAGGTGCTGTCGAGTTAATATCCAACTCATAGCGACCCTCATAGGGTTCTCAATGGCTGACTGTTTCGGGATTGCCTTGGGAGTGGATTGCCAGGTCCTTCTCCCATTTTTGTGGTGCTGGGAATTGAACTCAGGACCTCAGAGACTGCAGTGCAGCACTCTACCAACTGAGCTAAATCCCAGCCCAATCCACTCCCTAGGCAATCCCAAAACAATCAGCCATTGAAAACCCGATGAGGGTCCCTATGAGTCACACTGGATTCGACAGCACCTAACAACAACAACAATAACAAATCCTCTTGATTGTGTTGACACCAGATGTGGTCAGGTCTTTGGAAGCCAAGATGCACTAACATAATTCACAGCAACATGCTATTTACCATGGCATTTGCACTTATGGAGTTTTTTTTTCCTTTACAGTAGAGTTAAGAGACAAAAGAAATTTATCTTTTATCATGTGTCTATCAAATATGAAAGTTCAAAATGACCAAGAAACCAAGCAATTCTTCTAATGTCCTAACAGATTCACTGACTTAACCTGCCTGTTCCTATTTGAAAGTTTATATATTGGAAAAGTAACATATTTAGAGGTGAAATAATCTACATAATCTCACCTATATATCATTTCTCACTACTTAAAGTTACATAGCTATCAAGAATATCACCCATGCTTCCATGTTAGCTGCACCATCTGTAACTCTATCTCTCTCTCTCTAATGCTGCTTTTTTTCCATATCATAGAGTAAGACCCTCTCCTCCCCAACACTTGGATCTCCATAGCAATTTATATTTACAAATTTCACAGAGAAAAACAGAGAGGTACTCATTAGCTACTCACAAGATGCCAAGAAAAAATGTACAAAGCTAATTACAACAGCATAAAGAGACAGTTGCTTTCATTTGGAAGGATTAAATTAAGGCACAGTGAAAGAGAAGACTTAGAAAGCATCACAGAGATTAATTTGCAGCAAGGTTTTGAATAGAAGAAACTTTATGTGCCAGGAGTTTGCAGATTATACGTGAGGCACAAAAAAGAGCTAGAGAAAGAGAGAGAGAGAGAGAGAGAGAGAGAGAGAGAGACCTTTGTTTTGACAAAATGAAAAATACAAGTGAAAATGGGCCTCTCAGAAAAGCAATGTGTAAGTGAAGGGAGTGGAAGTGCAGTGGTAGACAAGGTGCCCAGGAAGATCCTCGAAGTCCATAGAGACAGCCCTTGCTTTTATTAAGATTCTTACATCCCTTTGAAAGGGATGAAGAGCAGGATAGTTTATAGAGGTCACCACTTTGTACATGTTGCCTTGCTTAAAAAATAAAAAAAGAAAGAATATACCAACATGATTAGAAAGGCATCTAATGACTGGTTCTTGTTATATTTAAGGTAAACTGGATCAAGATCAATATGACAAATATAAGGATAACATATAAGGATTATGGGTACATAATGATTTTGACTCCTGATAAGGATTTGTATAAGATTTTGAATGCAAAAATGGGGAAGAAAAGGATGATCACTTAAAGAATTCTAGCTTTGGTATAATTATAACGGGAAAATTCCAAGAGTAATAAGTCAATTGCATGCTACAAAAAAAGAAGTATAAAAATTAAAAGAAATATTTTAAAAATTAATACAGATAGATAACTATAAAATATAAAAATGGACTTAGTTTGAAGCCTAAAAGATAATGCAGATGGAAATGATAAATTTTTAACATTTTAGACAAAACATTCTTCATACTTTTTCATTACTATCACAGGACTGAAATTTTGTGACTAGCAAAGATTTAGAATAACTGAAATTGTACTGCCTTCTAACCCCAAAGGATAATTTACAGATGGTATTCATTGTATCCTCTTTGTAAGTCTGAGAAACAGAGGTGTATATAAATTTGCATAATATCCTTGGAGTCTTTAAGAAACAAGCTATACAATAGTTACAAAGACATGAGGAAATGATTTGTCTTCACTCAGCTCAGGGTTATCTTGCTGGCCACAGACCACATAATCATTGCTTAGTTATAAAACTTCTGGCAGGGACAGTTTGTCATGAGTATTCCTTTGAGTATCTTGGGGATTTTTTGTTGTTTGTTTTTTGCTTTTTTTCCCTTTTAGTAGATCAAGAAAAACTTTTGTGAAATTTTAAGCGTTTTCTCTCAATGAGGCAAGTTGACTAACAAAGAGAGAAAATTTTTACTGCGGAAAAAGAAATCTATCTCAAAGTTCAACAAGGTACTTCACTTGTGTCTGAGAGTCTATTATGTTGGTAATTTTTAAGTAAGAGTAAAACAGATTAACATACACCATTCGCTATTAAATCAAAAATGTTATAAGGGTCACTATAGTCAGATATGACTTGATGGCACTAACAACAAATTCACTATTAAATCCTGTCTCTACAATGTTGGAGGATGCTCTTTGAGTGAATATATAACTTCTCATTGTTAACAAATTAAAGAATTCCTTAATATACCTTTTTTGGTTTCTAGTCTCACTCCTTGGTCTCTTAAATCCTGACATAAGCATATTCTGTGCTAATGAACTAGAATATGTGTAATATCATTATGATGGAAAGTTTAGATAGAAGTTGACCTTTCACACAAATGTTATAAACCCCACGAAAGAAGGGGTTTTGTCTGTCTCCTTCACTATTACCTTCCAAAATTCCTTCTCATGAAGGAAATCCTTTGATTTTCTTCCAGTTATTTGTGAAGCATCCACTAAATGCCAGGAATTGATCTAGGTATTACAGATGTACCAATGAACAAAACAAAGACCCCGCTTTCGTGGGACATGGAAACTGAAACAGCAATTAAACAAATGAAGACAGAATATGGCTGGTGGTGATACAGAGACAACACAAGGTGATAAAGTGATGGTGGAGGTGGTGCTATTTTAGATGCAGTGTTCAGACACAACGTATCTAAGAAATGACAATTGTTCATCAGGGACCTGGAAGAGGTCAGAGAGTCAGCTACCACATATTTATAGAGAACATCCTGCAGGAGAGGGGACTCAGGTTTAGCTCAGTTGGTAAAGCACCTGCTCTGCACTCACAAAGACCCAGGTTCAATGTCCAGCACCAGAAAAATGGGAGAAGGACCTGGCAATCCATTCCCAAAGCAATCCTGAAACCATCAGCCAATGAAAATCCTATGAGAGTTGCTATGAGTTGAACACAACTAGAGGGCACATAAAAGCAACAACAATCTTGGACTAGGGCCAGGGGCACTACACATGCATAAAGTGCTTGGGGCACATCAAGGAGGCGGAAGTGAAGAGAGTGCAGGTTGGGAGGCTGACAGTGATCAACACTGACAGCTGGGGCTGCCTGTGCAGAGCTGGCATATTGCTGAGTTACATTATAGGTGGGGAGTTTGTCAAATGAGGTTGGGACTTAAAGTACAGAAAAAGCAATGTGAAATTTAAGATATGATCTGATTTCACTATAATCTTTTGTCCATATTCATGAACTGACTTGCTCCTCTTTTCCTTCTCATCCATACTATTTTTGAATACCAGACATCTCCAAGAACTATGTGCAGAGTTTTAAAAAGTCCTAACATTTATTAGTTTTATAAAAATTCAAATGATGGAGAAAGCTTCCCTTTTGCTGAAGCTTCATTGTATTGATTATGATAACTTCTTAAAATTCAAAAACACTGCTCTGCTTATACCAGGATGGAAAAACACAATGATGGGAACATGGCTAATTTTTCAGGACTCATCATTGCATCATGCAGCCAGTGAAAAGTGATATAAGTCTGCCAAAAATAGACCGTGATTTCTATTACACCAAATCCACCCTCTTAATTCCCTCAAGATTAAGTGAATTAGAATGTCAGCCAGATTGACAGAAGAGGTAGCAATTATATTTTTAGTTCTTAAATTTCTCTATCATAGGTAACTCCAAATGAACAAAATATAACCTAGATTTCCACATACACTCAATGCCTAGTAGCAGGCACTGGTCAGGTGCCTAAAGAATATGCCTAGGATTCCAGATCCACTAATGCATCCAGATCCAGATACATTGAATAAATTCCTGAATTTTTCTAACTCAGTGTGTCACATTGTGAAAAGTGAAAGGTTTGAACTAGGGCCCTTTCTGGTTGGATCTGAATGTCATATATTTGTGATATGTCCAAGTTAAGAATGTTGTTAAATGACGTCGAGTTGATCCGACTTATAGTGACCCTCATGGGATTTTCAATGGCTGATTGTTTCAGGAGTAGAATAAGTTAAGAATAAGAAACTGTAATAGATTTAAATAAAAATAATGCATTTCCTCTTAGTTTATAATCTAGTAAAACAAGCATGCATTTCAGAAATGATGGGAATTGTGTTACTGAATCTATCAAAATATACTGATTTGGAAATATATTGTCAAATACATATGATCAACAACATTATATTAACACATTGATAATTTGTTCCATTTCCCCTTCCCAGGTAGGGAAACACACACACACACACACACACACACACACACACAGATATTGAGTGTGTGTGTGTGTGTGTGTGTGTGTGTGTGTGTGTGTGCGTAAGCAACCTTCCTATAATCCCCTGACCACCAAAAATTCCCAAGGTTTTTCTCCGAGTTTCTATATTAATATATAGTTACCCAAATGGAAGAAATATTTACAAGTTCTAAAAGTTTAAAAGAGAAGGAAAGAGGTGAGAGGAAGAAAGTCATCTGATGTTTGTCAGTATCAAAGTTTGTCAGTATCATAGTATATTGTTTAAGCATTAATGCTTTTACTGTTTTTAATATTTCAAAACATACTTAATTCTTAAGACAGTTTTATTGCAGCATCTTTTCTTTCTCTTTAGATTCTGAGGTTCTCAAAATCTACGGTTCACATTATAGTTCCTAATACATATTAATATGCAACGCAGACACAATAAATACATAGGGAAGTAGAGAGGTTTCCATAAATACATAATAAAATGTCTCATTCAATGAATTACAAATACTTGGATATATTTCAGGAAGCCAGGTATTTATAAAGCTACTGCTAGGGCTTAGAACATGATGCCCCAAAGGATGATATTTTAGCATGCTGAAAACTTTGAAGTAAAGGAGATTGGATGGGCCTCAGATGAAAAGTGTCTCCCTGCCCCTCTTCCTCCCCTCAAGGAGCTTCATGGAAACAAGAATTCCTCTTCTTCAAGGGGGTGATAGAAACTAGAACTCTTCTCCCTTCAAGCAAGCCATAAATCTTATAAATTTACCCTATCTTTTTTCCCCTCTCCCTTGGAGACTCTCCTTCCACAGTGGTCTTGCCCACACCAGAGTGGAAGGAATGCTAAACAGAGGGCCAAGAAGAATCTGAACAGACAGGCCTTGCTGGATTTCCCATCTCAGTCTGTTACCAATAAATCAGACCCTTTCGATCAATCACATTACTACACAATGTCTATTGCTCACAGAATCTAAGCACGAAAAGGTTTCCTGGATTCCTGGGTCTTCATTTGTGAGGGCTCCTGTGTCATATAAAACTTTGATTAAATATATTTATTATACATTTCTCTTGCTAGCCTGTCTTTTGTTATAGAAGTGTTGCCTGGGGCTCTTATAATGGATGAGGAAAGGTGTCATCTCCCCTACAATAGCAGTTATTTCCCAAGATAAGTTTCCTGACATTTTCAAAAATCACACAAAAGAGGAGCTGGCAGTATGGCTCCATGGCAGAGCATTTGCCTAGTGTGTACAAGGTGCTGGGTTCCCTCCTCATCCTCAGCATTGAAGAAAAAAAAAAAAAAGCAAGAAAGTAAAAAAGAAACAATGAGAAATAAAGACAGAGAAAATAGAAGATCCAAAGCAGAATGAGGACATTTTGTAAATGTCCAAAAAATTTACCTCTGGGTCCTCAACAATCCACAATCTGGATTTGTTCTCCGACTCTGCTATGAATGTGCTTTCAAAGCTCAGGGCTGTCACCAGGGGCTGAGTAATTTTCCCCGAGCAAGTGGGAAGACACTTTTACCTTCAACCTGTTATGAATTGTGTACACCCAAAGTTTATTGTCCCTGCAGCTATAACCCTGTGGTATCCAATCCCGTCAGATCTCGGAAGTCAAGTAGAGTCAGTCCAGGTTAGTACTTGGATGGGAGACTGCTTGAGAACACCAGCTTGGGAGACCAACCTGGCAACCCACTCCCCAAAATCAATCCACCATTGAAAACCCTATGAACAGCAGAGAAGCACTGACAATAGTGTTTCGCCTGTTGTACGTAGGGTTGCTTATGAGTCGGATACTGACTGGATGGCACCTAACAACAACAACAAAGTTTATTGTTTAAAAAAGATTTAAGGAAAAAAGAAGAAATGAGGCATGACGTGTCATAGGGGTAATCATTTGTTATATGTAATTCAGATTTGTACTCACTGTCTTTAGAATTAATGCAAGGCCTACAGTTTGTGGGTTACACAATCTGCCAGCCTTCCACCAAAGCTGGCAAATTCAATCCTTTGCATTTTGCTTCAGTGAGTCCCTTTATTGTGCAAACTCCTTGACTTCAGTAAATATCTTGGGGAAATTCTTTTTCAAAGCCACATTATCTTGAAATAAGAATGAAAAGTCAAAACTGGGCACAGTGGAGAATACCAGTAATCCCAGCTGCTGGGGAGGCAGAGGCAGGAGGATCGCAAGTTTGAGACCAGAGCCAGTCTGTGTAATTTAGTGAGACCTTGTCTCAAAGAGTTAAAAAAAAAGGGCTGAGACTGCTCAGTGGTCCAGCACTTGCGAAGCATGCTGCAGGTATGAGGCCGTGGGTTCAAACCCAATACCACAAAAAAAAAAAAAAAAAAAAAAAAAAAAAAAAAAAAAAAAAAAAAAAAAAAAAAAAAAAAAAAAAAAAAAAAAAAAAAAAAAAAAAAAAAAAAAAGTAAAGAAAAAAAAGAAAGAAAGAAAAAGAAAAGAAAAGTCAGAGGCTATATTAGACCCAATCACCAGAGCAAGTGGTCAGTCATTTGGGTGAACTTGGTCTCAGCTGGAAGGCCAAAGAAACAGGAAGCTCTTAAGCCCACTGTATAAGAGTTTTCAGTGCCAGTTTTGAGTCAGCTTGGCCTGAATTATATGGATCACCTAGTGATTAATGGAACAGTAAAATTTAAAAAAGAAAAAAATCTCTTATTTGAAACCACTATATTATTTGAAGGCACTATCAGCAAGAATGCCTGCAGCCATAGCCCTGTGGCATCGGATCCCATCCTAGATCTCAGAAGCTAAACAAGGTCTGGCCTGGTTAGTACTTGGGTGGGAGACCACCTGGGAACACCAGGTGCTATAGGCTTGGGAGATGGACCTGGCAACCCACTCCCCAAAATCAATCCACCATTGAAAACCCTATGAACAGCAGAGAAGCACTGACAATAGTGTTTCCCCTATTGTCCGTAGGGTCACTATGAGTTGGATACCGACTGGATGGCACCAAACCACAACAACAACAATCAGCAAGAAGATAAGGAAATTTCTGATATCCCAAATGGCCTTCACTTGAGAAATAAAAAATGGTTTTAGATAGTATGTTTGGTCTCCATTACAGTCAGAGAACTGTTCAGAAACAAAGGAGCTATTAAAATTCAGTAATGAGTCTGCATAGGTGGAACAGGAGAATGATGTGTCTTTTCTAAAGAGATTTGCCTTAGGGAGTGAATTCACATCTTCTGTACTAGAACATGTTCTGAAATTGTAGTTTTAAGGAACAAAAGTACAGGAAAACAGTAGGAAAAAAACCTAACAGACCTGTCTGATACTAAATTTTCTTGAAAGGTTTCCTTCCTCTTTCGAGTAATAACAATTATTATCTACTAACAACAGTACTTTATTATTTATAAAGTGTATTCACACTATTTCATTTGTTCCTCTCAAAAGCCACCATGAGGCAGGTAGGTTTACCCTAGCAACACAGAGTAGCATTTTCAAATGCAAAACTTGTTTATTTCCTCTCCTGAGACGCTTCTCTCTTTTAGAGTTTTACTTCCAAAACATCACCTTTTTCTGTGAGACCATCCCCAGCATCTCTAAAATTATAAATCATGCCATGTGCTTTGCAGCTCTTTCTTTTTACTTTTGCTTCCTAGCATTTACCACTCCAAAATCCAACATATTTTCTTTTTAAAAATGTTGTCCATTCCACTTCCCTGGGATAGCATAAACCTAGAAGGGTGGGGATTTTTGTCAGTATGCTCAGAACTACCTCTCCAGAACTTAGGAACAGTGCCTGTCATATATAGGTGATCCATGAGTACTTTTTAAGTGAATAGGACCAGATTCTTCTCTGTACCTGTTTTTTCCTCTGTAAAATGTTATCATGGCTCCTATCACTTAAGGCTGTCAGAAGGATTCAAGCAGCTGAAGTACGTGAAGCATTTAGCACAGTATCTGGCATGTCATACCTGGCATACACTAAGAACAGCATCAGTGTAGACCCTTATTGCCTCCATTTTTCAGATAAAATACAGACAAGTTAAATGACTTTTCTAAATCATCCAGCAAGGACTTAGTGAGGTGTGACCAGGATCTGGTATGACCTCCATTCTAGGCCATTTTTAAACAGAGCTTATTCAATATCGTAAATGTCACCTTCTGCACACCAAATCTACTGCATAAAGTCTTAGAAAAGAACATAAAAATAGCTACCATTTATTCAGTGTTTAAGGGACCCAAATACTTTTCTTTACATAAATCTTTTGATTCATACTTGTCCTTAAGTGCCATACTCCACTCCCCCCTGGCCAGGCCCAAACTTTCTCCATTTGCCCTTGAGGGGGTTGCCCTAGGTTGACTATGGGGGTGTCTGGTTCTGAGCAATTTGTGGCAGAACAAAGTAATCTAGTGCTACTGGAAACTTCTGACATGATTCACACTAAAGACTTAACTGAATAACATGGATGGGCAAAGGGGAAGAAATGTTATGCTCAAAGAATACAGGGCACTCTGAATTCTTTCTGTGTACAAAAGATTCTTTTCATTGGGATTTTTAGAGGGAAAAAAATCCCCTCCACTCTCTGTGCTTTTGAAGGGTTTACATCACTGCTTCTTACATTCCAGTAATTCAGCAGAAACAGCTGTTCTGCTGTTCTGGGCATGAAGCCATGAACTGCATTCCAAAGAACCTGCTCCATACCGTTATTATTTATTAATTAATGCCAGAGTGACTACCTTACGCTAAATATCTGTCAAAAAGAGTAAAAAGAAAGAAAAATCTTATTTTCTCTATTTCCCTAATACAGAGCAATTCCTTGATTTTATAATCTACCTTCTAAAAAGACTACTATATATATATTTTTTCTTTCTTTCTTTTTTTTTTTTTTTTTTTTTTTGCTGTACTGGGGATTGAACCCAGGGTCTTGCACTTGCATGCTTTGGAAGTGCTGGACCACTGGGCTGCACCCCCAGCCCATTTTTCACAGGGTCTTGCTAAGTTATGCAGACTGCCTCTGATCTGGAACTTATTTTTTTTTTTTGGAAGTTTTAAATGTACAACTTAATGTGATTCATTCTGACATGTGACATTTACATATGTGCATTTTGTTGTTCATTATTCATATAGGTTCCCCCTTCCCCTCTTGTGCACTTCCTCCCCCATCCCATCCCCCCATCAAAGACTTCACTACCATTTACTTGTCTTTTTATGGTAATATTTTTCTATATATCTTTGGGTTCCAGTTCTGTTTAAGATAGAAACTTTTTCTGTTGTGAACTTTCTTTTTACCTTGTCAGAACTATTACATGCATTTTCTAGACCATCTATAATAATACCATTCTTAGCTTTTTTTCTTTTATTGTGATCCAACACTTGTATAGGATTTTTTCCTTCTTATAATTTTGATTCAGCTCCCACATATGAGTGAGAACATGTGGTGTTTCTCTTTCTGAGCTTGTGTTTGTTCACTTAAAATACTTCAACTTCAAGGCCAGAGGTGGCCTGCGCAACTTAGTGAGACGCTGTCTCAAGATAAAAAATATAAAAGGGGCTGAAGGTGCAGCTCAGTGGTAGAGCATTTACTAAGCATGCATGAGGCCTTGGGTTCAACCCCTAGTACTAGTAATTAAATAATTAATTAATTTCAAAGCAAAAGTATAAGATCCCCTCTGACTGGGAGGGGGGCCAAAAATACAGACACAAAATGTAAGATGGTGAAAATAGGAAATGCCTTCACATAGATTTTTAAATTCACAAACATTTAAAATATCTTTTGCACAGCTGGTATCAATCTAATTACCAAAGCCTCACTAGTTAACCAGGACTTCTGAATCATAACAAGACTTAAGTGTTTTTCATGCACTTACCAACATCCAACCTTTGAAATTTTCCCCTTGCCTAAATAAAAAAGCTTTGAAATCCTGTCATAAATTCTCAAAGAAAATGTAGTTGTATAGTTGTTCCCTTCAGCTGGTTAATTTGGAGAGAGGTCTGATATTTCAAGAGATTGATCTTCTCCTCAGATTTATGTATCAACTTAGATGAAAAATATAATTGATGTTCACAGAAGATTGTAGAATTAACAAAAGGAACTGGCATTGTTGCAAGAATCAGCAACCTTTCAGAATCAATAAGCCAATTCCATTTATTCCTACCCCTAGGTACTGGAGGAAATGAAAAGGATGGTGGCCCCCATAAATTAGCCCTTAAAAAGATCTGAAGTAATGTAGTTGCAACCCTGGACTGGAACATGGTCAGAGATAACCAGAGAAAGAGTCCCGATGCCTCAGGTTCCTGGGTCTCTCTGAGTGACAAGAGGAGAAACCATGCAGGTCTAGACTTGGTATCTTCCTTAGAGTTTTGCTTTGGGTTGGTCCTAGCTGTGACTCTGAAAAGTCATCTCACATACTATATTTGGCAAAAGTGCAAATGGGTGCTAACCCCTATGTCTGAACTCTAATTTTCTGAACTGACAAGCTGTCAGAAAGTAAAGAATGATTTAATACATTTTCCATTCACACCAGCTCTTCTGGTGTTGATAGCGTGGCTAACACCATTGACATTTATTCTAACACAATGTTCCCTTAGAGATTTTGCTTCCAAGTAAACCCATGCATTTTAATTTAAGCTGGTGTTTTGATTGATAGTCAATGACTAATATCTCTCAAGACCCCAAGATAGACTTAATTTCAAAATTTCTCCTGGCCACAACCACTAGCATTGTGAAATGACTTCCTGTCAAGTGGCTTGAGTTTTATATCATTAATTTCAGCCACTTGCCTCAGACTGAAGAACACTGGTCTTGTCAGTTTGAACACAAAGACATGGAACCTGACTGACACCTAAAGCTCTTTAAAAATCGAATGCACTAAACATTTCATCTTGTTATTTTCAAGGGAAATACAGCCTGGAATTGTGATGAATTCCAACTGCTTTCACACATGACTTTGAACTTTCTCTTCTTGTATCCCATTAAATCCACATCAGAAGGAATGCCTCAACAGCCCTTTGGTCTTATACCCACTACATCCAATTATTCACAAAATGAATGTTTTCAATATCAGAGGATCAGGTCTGATGGGTCATTTGACACTGAAATAAAAGTAGGCAGCAAAAGCTTTTCCAAGCAATTGGTATGGATCCCATGGCATCACACACCATTGGCTCAGAGTGTGCAGTTAAGAGGAACTTCCATAAAAACTGCCTGATGCAGCTAAAATCCAACCTTTACTGAGTTTTTCCAATCCAACTTCAAGTGCCCTTGAAACAATTGGCGCATTAACAATCCTTATGAAACACTGCATCTTAATGAGAGATGCATATCCAAGGTTTGGATGGAACCCTAATGATATAGGTTTCTAAAGGATTTATAGTTGTGGCACACATCAAATAGTCAGTTAACTAAATTATAGAATCGGCAGAAAATGTATTCTAGTTCTAACTTCTACAATGTTTGTTTAGCTTTTCTTTTTTCATAACAGACAAAACTACTGTCTTACAGTCTTACAGAACTTTCTCACCAAAGACCACAATACTATACATGTTGCACCCTGAGACTTACCTTTTCTTTTGTCAATTTGAAGAATTTTTTGCAGAGCTCACACCATTGGCCATGAGGTTTGCAAAATGGAAAAGTCACTGAGTCAGAGTCTCCACACACCTGAGACATTTCTTGAAAGTGAAATGTGTGCTTGAGAAAATTAAGGTAGATAATAGACTTAAAGAATATGAACTAATTTCAATTATGGGGCCAAATAAAACATAAAGATAAATACTTGCACTGAGGTCAAAGGTTAGCAACAAAGTTTTGAGACCCTCTTATACTAAATTAAGGACTGGTCACTTACTGAAGGTGCCCTCAAGGTTCTTGGTAGCAGTATGCCAGGTTTCTAAGGATGTATTTGCTTAGAAATAAAGTTGTGGGGCAAGAATGATAATGGTAATTCTCCTTCACCGAATGGACAGGGGAATTAGTTGCAGTGTGGAGATGAGGCCCCCTCAATGCCACAAGGACAAGAGGTCGGCAGTCAAGGGCAACCCACACGCCTCCTCACACTCAGCAAAGCAGGGGAAGACAGCAGCAGCAAAGCAGTCCTTCCACCTCTTCCTGTCCTCCATCCCTCTCCACACCACCACCATGATGAGCATCTCCAGCAGAATGTGTGGGTGGTCCCTACAAATCAGAGCCCAGCTTCCTGTCCATGCTCCCACCCCAAATCCATTTTTCCACTGTAGAGTTTCATTGCTTTGGGCCTTGAAGGCAGCTGTTTTTAAAAGGATAAATCCTATGTTGGAGGAAATGGGTCAAGGCTCTTATATCACGAAGTCGAGGGAGGTACCACACAGTCAGCTAATGCCTTCATTAGCTTCCTGGGCCTGCCCAGGGCAGAGGCTGCAGCTGGGTGAAGAATGGGAGACCTGGGGAAGAGCCTCCCTGGAGCAGGCAGCGAGGGCAGGAGCTCCCAGAGGGAAAGGCCTTTGGCACTCTATCAAAACTGTCTTGCATCACCATTTCCCACAGGCAGCGAAGAGGAACTTGGTGCATGAAGAATCTGCAAGTCCGTGCCTCTTGGACATCAAAAGCACCCATAAAAGATTCTATGTTCCACACATAGATGAGGCCTCCCAATCTCTGCCTATCTGGCCAAAGGGGCAGGAAGTTTGCCACCTGCTGAGAAATTTGGAAAAAACAAAGCTACATGAGGAAAATTATATCTGATGATTCTCTTGAACGCTTCGGCATCTATTTTTTTTCTGAAAAAGTTTGTGTGTGTGTGTGTGTGTGTGTGTGTGTGTTGTGCTGTTATTCAGTTTTTAAGACCACATCATCTTCTCCCTTATTAATCCTTAGCTGGTATCCCTAAATGCACTAGATGCTATTCATCAAACCTCTTAAGTTTATGCTGAATGATCCTCTAGGAAATAAATGAGCAAAAATTCATAAAAGCAGAAAATAGGATGAGGCAAAGAAAATATTCACAATTGAGAATTTAAAATATAATCATATTTCTAAATTCTCTTTGTGAAAGGGCAACCTATGTAACAATAATCATTAGGTCACATAGTTTGCATAGAAAATGGGACATGCTTCAATGTCATCTAAGAACCCATATATTTTCATTATTCATTAAGTAAAAATACAGGCAACAAACTGCAGGTAGTAAAATAACGTTTTGAATGGCCTTAAATTATGACATTAAATCATAACATTTCACTGAACAATTGAAAATTCAGTAAGCATTGCATTTATATCTGGAAGTTAGATATTCTCAAAGTTGGCCATATGGACAGAAAAGCAAGACCATTTGAAATTTCAACTAGTCCCACTACACACACAAAAAAAAGTGGCCATTACTATTTTATTTGGGGCTCTGGGTTAAATCCGTTTTTATCTTATCCTTAAACTTACTACATCCTTGAAAATTAAGTATTATATCTTTTCACAAATCGAAGACAAATTAAAACTTAATAGAGTTAAGGATTTGCCATAGGTCACACAGTATTATGTGCCAGGGATGTTTCTAATAATTTCTTTAAACCTGCTCCGTAGACAATAGATAAAATACCATGCAATCCACAGCAACAGAAATAATTTCCCCAGCCCAATCAATACAATAAAGAGTCTTGGCTCCTCTGTATTAGAAGCACTATGAGCTGGGTGCCATAGTCTGTGCCTATAATCCCAGTGACTCAGGAGGCTGAAGCAGGAGGATCATGAGTTCAAGGCCACAAGCAGCCTGAACAATTTAGCAAGAATTTGTCTCAAAAACAAATTATTTTAAAGGGCTGGTGGTGCAGCTTAGTGGTAGAGCACCTGGCACTGGGTTCAATTCCCCCAATATTGCAAAAAAAAAAAAAAAAGCACTATATATGTGACTGGCATGGTACTGTTTTCCATACATTTTCCATACTTGATCTTAGCCTAGGGCCAAGAAGTGAGAAAGATAAAGATAGAGTTTTAAAAAGTATAGTGAGTGAGCTAACAAAAAAAAAAAAAAAAAGAAGAAGTCTCTGAACCAACAAAGCTCAACATGAAAACATGGGCCATGAATACATCCAACAGAATGTCTTAGTTTCAACAAGCCACCCAGTATCCCTGAGAGCAAAGCAAAGTGGGTTTGAAGAGCTGGCTCTAAAGGTAGACTTGGATTGAGATGCTGATTGCTATTTAGTATGTCATGCAACTGGCAAGTTATTGAACTTCACTCTGCCTTGGTGTCCTTTATCTGCAAAATGAGAATAGCAAAACCCTTATAAGGTAACCACAACCAAAAGAACCCCCATTGAGTTATCATAAAGCTTAAGTGAATTAATAATAAAACTCTTACAACTGCTGTTGTTAGGTGCCATGGAGTCAGGTCTGACTCATAGTGACCCTCACAGGGTTTTCAATGGCTGATTGTTTGAGATTGCTTTGGGAGTGGATTACCACATCCTACTCCCAACAGGAGTCCATAGCATATACTTAATTCTCTCTATCATTATCATAAATTCAGTCTTTATTAATTACCCAGCTATCCTATGCAATCTCCAAAGAGTTTGTTTCTTTTTTACTTATGGGTCTCCATGAAATGACATACAACAGAGAATGCTACTCGTAGCTCATGCCTGATTCAAGCCTACATTCAGCCAACCCAAAACAACCTCTCTAGGCATTAGTGCTCAGCCTGTCAAAAATATGTAATTATTTTAATTCCTTAAATCAAATTCTACAGTACATGATTGGATGAAACTGTTGCACAAGCTTTTTCCCTCACTTAAAAATCTAGTGCCTAAAACAAGAAAAAATTCTCACCTTAAGTTCCATTAAGATGATAATTTACAAAATCCTTAAACCAAATATTTTAAATACATCTTGGAACAGGACAGAGCAGATATTTAGTAAACATAGAGACTTTGAACTTTAAGACTAGCCTCTGACCAAGTCAGTATTTTGAGTGTATGTTTGAGGAAACAGTGTTCAAATCCACGAGTATACGTACAATTTCAAACCAGTATAAAAATATAAAGTTGCAAAAACAAAAACCAAAAAAAATACCACTGTAAAGGCAATATATTTGTGTTTTGTATCTATTTAGCAGCTATAGATAACACATAGTGTTAAAGGTAGTTAATTCTAGGAGATGAACATATGCCTCATACTTTTTAAATTGCTTGCATTTTAGGTAAGTATGAAACACTACTGTAATTATAAAAATAGAGTGGGTGTGGCGGTGCATGCCTGTAATTCCAGCATTTAAGAGGCTGAGGCAGGAGGCTATTGAGTTCGAGGCTAGTTTGGGCTATATTGCGTCGTCGTCGTTAGGTGCCATGGAGTCAGTGTCTGACTCATAGCGACCCTATATACAACAGGAAAAACAGTATTGTTAGTGCTTCTCTGCTATTCATAGGGTTTTCAATGGCAGACTGATTTTTAGGAGTGGGTTGCCAGGTCCTTCTCCCAAGCCTACAGCACCTGGTGTTTCCAGGGAGTCTCCCATCTAAGTACTAACCAGGCCCAACCCTGCTTAGCTTCTGAGATCTGACAGGATTGGATGTCATAGTGGTACTGATACAGAGAGACCCTCTTAAAAAAATAGGTCAATAAATAAATAAATAGGAAGGAAGAAAGCAAGCAAGCTATTTTTACTTAGATACCAAGATATTTTACTTAGATAGATACCAACTTTAATAATTTTTTGGACTTCTCAAGTGTTCTGTTGTATAATAGAAATATAAAATTATACTTTTCATTTCAAATAATCAATGTGTGATGCTCAACGATCTAGAGTTGAGAACTCTTGGAAGAGTATGATGGAAATGACCTTGAACTAGGTAGAGCCTACAAAATCAAAACATTGGTACTGTAGAGTATATATACTCAACTAATTATAAACTGGAGTGTGCT
The DNA here is from genome assembly GCA_007922755.1 of Pedetes capensis. Classification (NCBI taxonomy): domain Eukaryota; kingdom Metazoa; phylum Chordata; class Mammalia; order Rodentia; family Pedetidae; genus Pedetes; species Pedetes capensis. Next base: position 62,039 of record VMDO01002940.1, on the reverse strand, counting down.
TCATAGTGGGTATAAGTTCCTTTCCAAAGTATGGGATTCCTGCCTTATGCTAGCTAGGATCACTTTAAAATACCACTGAGATAAACAATGTCTTTCACTTCTGAATTCCAACTGATTTCAGGGAAACTTTAAAGTCCTAGCAATACTGTTGCCATAGCAATGCAGTCTGATTAGGTATTCTTAGCAACCAGCCACAACTCACGCCCACACAGTCCCTTCATTTATTCCAAGAAGAATAATGTTGACATTCCAATTTCTAAAATATACAGATTTCGGTGATAGACATCTATGGATAAAAGGCCTGTGAGATCCAGTGCAATCGTGTGTTAATAAACATTGCTTCTGAGCCTTGAATATATCATGTATGTATCAAATAAATACATATAAAAGTATATTTTGTGTGGCCAGAAATTGAACAACTCCATTTGGCACTTGAAGCATATGTGAATAATGGCAGAATCTTTGAACATAATGTGGTAGCTAAAGTTTTTCATGCTTCTCAAACAAATTTTATATTCTTTTACATAGATTTAGCAGATAGCGATAAAATTACATGGTTGCAACAGTCAACAATGAATTGACATTTTGATGCTAAAGCTTTTTTCAGAATTGGCATGTCTCTTGGAAAACCACAGGTTCTAGCCACACTGAGGGCATGGTTAGAGAATGTGCAGCAGAAATGCAGCCTCAAACACATCTTTAAGCCAGAGCTGATATGGGATATGGAGCTCCTGTCCTAAAAGTAAAGATATATTACTTTCTCAACAGAACTAGCTTTCAAACTAGTTTCTAGAATTACCCCCATGCAGTTTTTCATTCGGAAGCTCAGATGCATGATCAGACCAATAAAGGCTCACAAAACACATTTACAACCCAGAAATTTGTCAACATGACCCACAGTTCTGTAACTAAATAAAGGATGCTTTTCTATAAACCTAGATCCTGAATCATTCGGTTTTGATATAGGAAAAGAAATTACATTCTCCCTTTCACTGAATGGCTACATTTCAGTGGTAAACAGTCCAATCTCTCTCTATATGTAGTTTCTTAGAAGCAGAAGAGAAGGGTAGAATGAAACTAAAGTGAAGAAAGGGAGGGGAGCAAAAACATGCTTTTGTTGTTCTTATTGCCTTTAAAGATGGTAAAATCTGAGCCATAGATATGATACTATGAATGCAATTACCCTCAGCTAAACTAAAGAACCATGGGAGAAGGACATGGCAATTCACTCCCAAGGAAAAAAAATCAGCCATTGAAAAGCCTACGAGGGTCGCTTTGAGTTGGACAAGACTCCATTGCACCTAACAATAACAACAACAACAACAACAACAACAACAACAACAACAACAAACTAAAGAACCAGGAAGCCCTTTGGAGAGGCCTCCACTTTTAATATATTATTTTAAAATATCAAATTTATTCAAAACATCTCCATCAAAAATACACATTCCTTACATAGCAATTGAATGTGAAGGATGATAGAATATACTATTGCAAAATGTGCCTTTTGGCATAAAGATTATTTTGAGTTAAATGTATTTAAAAAAAACAGCAAGTGAGTTGGGCTTGGTGGTGTATGACTGTTATACCAGTTACTCCAGAGGCTGAGGTAGGAGGATGGCCACAGAGCTGAAGATCAGCCTGAGTAACATAGTGAGACCCCAACTCAAAAAAATTAGGTTTGAGATTTAGCAATTAGATAGGCTAAAAAAAAATAGATAGAAAAAGGGTAATCTGAACTCCTTTTTTTCTTTCCTATAAGCAGAAGGTAAAACTCCTATATGTACACCAGAAGGAAAGTAACATTCTTATCACTGGAGACAGGGAATCCAGCCCTAGAAAAATCTGTGCAAACAAACCCTATTAAACTATCCACTAACTTCCTAGTTACACTTCAATGATTTACCACCCCAGAGCAAGCCCCTTAGTCTGGTCATGTTTTCATACTTTTCTATTCCTTGTCCAGTTCTGAATATAAGCATTCAGCTTTGCTCCTTATGGTCTTCATTTCTTTATGAAGGCTCTGATGTCATGCAAAATTTACATTCAATAAATTTGTATGCTTTTCTCCTATTTAGTCTGTTTTAACCCTAAGGAGGCAGAGGTAAAATTTTGCCTCCCTTACAAATGTATTCTAAGAAAATGATCATTAAATGTGCACAAATGTGTAGCTAGAAAAATATTCACCCCAACAGTCTATAGTAACAAAATAATGTAAGCAGAAAATGTCTAAATATATTTTAAAAGGCATTAGCTAAGTATGATGGTTTTTCATCATGACATACTGTTTCACAATCTTTATACTTATGACCTTGAAATCCAAAAAGTACAGAAAATTAAAAGATTATCAATAATTTATTTGGCAGCAAAACTTTCTGAGCAGAACTCATCTGATGCCAAAATCTGATCTAAGGGTAGCTAGTCAGTCTTTACCTTGCACAGTGTGATTATTCTTATTTCACGATAGAAATGTCAATGTGTTTGACTACAGAATGTTGCCCCAGAAACTGCTGAAGATGTTACCTGACGTACATATTTAACAACATGTTTCAAAAGTTCAAAAAATTCTAAGATATCTATTGCCACAACAGGTTTCTATAAAAGATTTATTTATGTTTAGTGGGAAAAAAGGCAGATTAAGAACTATGTATACACCTGGCATTCTCTATTGAAATACTCTTCTCTTTGACTTTTGCATAGCTTATTCTCTCTCTTGCCTCAGGTTTGGACTTAAGAAATCTACTCCCGAGTTGATTCCAATCTACTGTGTTCAACGAGGACCTTTTGTAACCTCTCCATCACAGCAGACTGCTTACTTCTATTACCATTAGTTATCACAACCATTGGTTATCATCCTTGTTTCTTAATTTTTATATCTAGTAAGTGTCTTCCCCAGCTAGGATGTAGGCTCTAGAAGGGCAGGGACCTGATCTGCCTTGATCACTGCAGTGTTTTCAGGGTCAGGCATGTGGTCTCTACACAGCGTATATTTGTTGAATGAACTCAGGATGACTAAGGGAGTAAATAAATGGGTTTTTGTAAATATGGGAGCAATTAAAAGATTTTCTTTTAGTCCAACATTAAATTTGCGGTGGGAGGGGCCAGGCATGGCAGTACAATGTCTGTAATCCTAGTACTTGGGGAACTGAAACAAGAGGATTGTGAGTTCGAGGCCAGCATGAACCACACAGCAAGCCCCTGCCTCAAAAAAGAGAAGAGGAAGAAGAGGAAGAAGAGGAGGATGAGGAAGAGGAAGAGGAAGAAGAAGAAGAAGAAGAAGAAGAAGAGGAGGAGGAGGAGGAGGAAGAAAGGGGGAGGAAGAAAGGGGAGGGGTGCAAAATTGTGATGAGATGAGAGTACAGGCAACTTTTTTCTTTTCTGTTGGAAACGTTCTATGAAGAAAATACATTAGTTTTGTAGTGAAAAAAAACAACTTTTAAGTGCATAGTTTATGTAATTCAATTGATTAAGGTGACACCAAATCCTCCCTCAGAACACTTGTTATTACCAAATACAAAATCTTACTGCTACCAAGAATTTCTTCAAGTTCAGATCTAACAGTGAGCTCCCTCAAAAAAGAGAAATCAGGAAAAACAAAAGCAAAATATAAGTTACTTGTAGAAGAAGCTTCATGTTATCATCAATCTTTCACCCTTCACCACATGTGGACTGCTATGTTATTTACTACTTTGGCCTAATACACAAATCAAAGTGCTGGCATCAAGTCCACAAACATAGTGTGTCTTCTCAACAATGGGCATTGGAAAACAGAATCTAACAAAACACTTTTGGCTCAACTATAAAGATAAGATGAGAATAGCCAGGCGCGGTGGCGCATGCCTGTAATCCCAGCAGCTCGGGAGGCAGAGGCAGGAGGATCGCAAGTTCAAGAACAGTAGCAATCTGCGTAATTTAGCAAGACCCTGTCTCAAAAAGTGAAAAACTGGGCTAAGGGTGCAGCTCAGTGGTCCATCACTTGCAGAGCACGCAAGCACAAGGCCCTGGGTTCAACCCCCAGTACCGCAAAAAATAAAAATAAAAAATAAAAAATAAGATGAGAATTAGAAGCACCTACTTGCTTCCAAAAGAAGAGGGGAAGAATACAGAGTCATTATACAAGAAAGAATTGGTAGATGACCAACCATTCCAAGAGGTTGCATATGAAGAGGAACCAATGGTGTTGAAGGACAAAGCTGAAGCTGCCTTGAAAGAACTGGAGAAACACACGGCTCCAGGAATTGATGGGACACCAATAGAGATGTTTCAACAAACAGATGCAGCACTGGAGGTGTTAACATGTTTATGCCAACAGATTTGGAAAACTGCTACTTGGCCAACTGACTGGAAGAGATCCATATTTGTGCCTATTCCCAAAAAAGGGGATCCAACTGAATGTGCAAACTATCGGACAGTATCATTAATATAGCACACAAGCAAAATCCTACTAAAGATCATTCAGAAGCGACTGCAGCAGTATATAGACAGGGAATTACCAGAAAATCAAGCGGGATTCAGAAGAGGGCAGGGAACCAGGGACATCATTGCTGATGTCAGGTAGATATTAGCTGAAAGCAGAGAATATCAAAAAGATGTCTATCTATGTTTTATTGACTATGCAAAGGCATTTGATTGTGTGGATCATAATAAATTATGGATAACACTTCAGAAAATGGGAATACCAGAACACCTAATTGTGCTCATGGGAAATCTGTATGTGAACCAGGAGGCAGTTGTTCGAATAGAACAAGGAAACACTGCCTGGTTTAAAGTTAAGAAAGGTGTGTGTCAGGGCTGTATACTTTCATCCTATCTCTTCAATTTATACGCTGAGCAAATAATCCAAGAAGCTGGACTTTATGATGAAGAACGTGGCATCAGGATTGAAGGAAGACTCATTAACAACCTGCATTATGCAGATGACACAACTCTACTTGCTGAAAGTGAAGAGGATTTAAAACATTTACTGATGATCAAAGATCATAGCCTTCAATATGGGTTACGACTAAACATCAACAAAACAAAAATCCTTACGCTGGGGCAGCACGCAACTTCACAATAAATGCAGAAAAGATTGAGGTGGCCCATGATGTTGCTTTGCTTGGCTCTATAATCAACACCCATGGAAGCAGTAGTCAAGAAATCAAAAGATGCATTGCTCTAGGAAAAGCTGTGGCAAAAGATCTCTTTAGAGTATTGAAAAGCAAAGATGTCACATTGAGGACGAAGGTGCGTCTGACTCATGCCATCGTATTTTCAGTGGCATCATATGGTTGTGAAAGCTGGACATTGAACAAGGGAGACAGGAAGAGAATTGATGCTTTTGAATTGTGGTGCTGGAGACGTCTATTGAATATACCATGGACTGCCAAAAGAATCAACAAATTTGTCCTAGAAGAAGTGCAACCAGAATGCTCCTTAGAAGCAAGAATGGCCAGATTGCGTCTTACATATTTCGGACATGTAGTCAGGAGAGATCAATCCCTGGAGAAGGACATCATGTTTGGGAGAGTGGCAGGTCAATGCAAAAGAGGAAAACCCTCCACTAGATGGATTGACACAGTGTCTGCAACAATGGGCTTAAACATAAATAAGATGGTTTGCCTGGCACAGAATCGGCAAGTGTTTCAATTGGCTGTACATAGGGTTGCTATGAGTCGGACTCGACTCAACGGCACCTAACAACAACAACTTGCTTCCAAAAGCTAAAACCTTTTAAAATACACAATTAAGCATTTCCAAAATTGATTTATCACACCAGTAGATTATTATACAAAAGACACACGTAATCAAATGCCAAAAAGCCAAATCCAGCCCCAAGCCACTTCTCAGGGACCCCAGTCCCACAGTGGCCAGGGAAGCCTCCCTGCATCCTCTGACCCAGCCACAGTCCCCAGGACCACAAGATGCTCAGGGCATCTGGAAATAGAGGAGAGAGGTGCTTTCAAAAAGTGAGTTGTTACATGTACCCAAAAGATTCTCAATATTCTTTCCTTTGACCTCCAGACATGTTTTCAGGTGAACTGCCTCTGCATTGCCTGGTGTTTGCAGACCCTTTGCACACTCTGTTTTGTATTTGTTATACTTTTCTTCAGATCCACAATCACACTCATCACTATAAATTTGTTGTTGTTGTTGTTGTTGTTAGGTGTGGTGGAGTCGGTATCCTACTCATAGAGACCCTGCATACAACAGATGAAACACCATTGTCAGTGCTTCTCTGTTGTTCATAGGGTTTTCAATGGTGGATTGATTTTTGGGAGTGGGTTGCTGGGTCCTTCTCCCAAGCCTACAGCACCGGGTGTTCCCAGGTTGTCTCCCATCCAAGTACTAACCAGGCCCGGCGTTGGTTAGCTTCTGAGATCTGATGGGATCAAATGCCACAGGGCTACGGCTGCAGGCACTATAAATTTAGAGGTATTTAAAAGGGAAAGGTATCTGGAGAATTAAAGAAAAATACACTGAGCACATAAAAATTTAAATAGTGATTATCTGTTTAAACAGTGTGCACAACAGTAGTGCACTAAGATTTTCATAGGGCCTCGGGGTCAGTCCCTGGTACCAAAAATAAATAAATAAATAATGGAAAACAGTTTTCAGATGTTTTAGGCCCTCTGTAGTTTCCAGAATATACTTAAACCTAAGACAGCATGGATTTGCCCTCTGACATCAGAAGCATCTGACTGACTTCCTACTCTAAGGCCAGGAGCATCTTGAAAACAATCTGCACAAAAATTAATTAAGTAATTTATTAATTTAATGAAAACAAACAACTAAACAGAAACCGTGTTCTCCTTGATCCTTAATCTGCTCATTCAGAATTAGACTCTTCTGTTCAAGAAGGGTGGGAGACCCCACCCTGGCAGCCCTCCATGTCTTTCCTGTGGGCAGGTGTGTCCTATTGTCATTCAAAACGTGCTGTTTAAGACAAAATGAATTCTTTCTCCTGCAAGGTTTTTTTTTTGTTTTTCTTTATGCTCACTCCCCTGGTCTTTGTTAGCTCTGGTCATTGAGCTCTTTTCCCTAATGAACAGCCCGTGTCTGAGGGCCAGCTGGACTGGACTGCCTCCCATCACCACCTAGACACAGATGACACAGTCACAGGGCCACATGGGCCCAAGGCAGAGAGAACTCTGCTTCCTTTAAGTGATGGAGTGTCTGGTAGATTAAATAACAAAACATCCCACTGTCAATACAAACTGAAAATGATCATTCCCCCTGTGTTCTCCAAATAGTATTTGCATACATTCCTGCTTTATCTTTCTGCACAAGAATCATCTTACTTCTTCTCAAGGCACATGAAAACACCAAATGCCAAAGGCTTATTTCAGAAACCCTAACTTTAAACCAAGTATGAATTGGACTGAAATTCTTATACTACTTATCCTATTTTAATTTTATGTAAGCAAATTTCCAAATTTCAGTCTAGAAGTAGCTTATAATCAAGGGTCATGAATATTGGTTTTAATAGGAGAGTTGCATTTCCTGTTTAAAAACTCTAGTCTAAACTAAACCTAAAATAACTTTATGTATGTATGTATGTATGTATGTATGTATCTATCTATCTATCTATCTATCTATCTATCTAACTATCTATCATCTCTTTATCTATCTATCTATGTTTGCAGGATTAGGGTATGAGCCCAGGGCCTCACCTAGGCTAGGCAAGTGCTCTCCCACTGAGCTGCAGCCCCAGCCCCTGTTTTATTTTTTATTTTCCAGACAGGGTCTCACTAAGTTTTGCAGACTACCTCTGGCCTTGAACTCACTACCCTCCTGCCTCATCCACCTGAGTCACTGGGATTACAGGCATGCACCACAGATCCTGGCCCTAAAATAGCATTCCTATTAGCATATCAGAACTAAATTCTACAGTGACAGTTGCAAAAGAAAACAAATGGTAATCATGAGGTTTTTTTCCTTACTACAAATGCAAGACTTATATACAATAAATGCCACTCAACTGTCTTTAAAAGACAATAAAGCATAACACACAAGGCTTTAGACAGTGTTTACCCATCCTATGCAATGAGGAAATCATGAAATTAAAACCTGGGTTAATTTCCTTTACAAATTTAGTTCAAAAGGAAAAACAAGAAAATTCTATTGACAAGGCGAGATGGAAAAGCTTAGTAAGTGAATGGTGTCGGTACCATATGGTCAAGGGAAAACTACTATAAAATGCAAGAATTAAAATTCTACTGATGATGATAATGATAATGGCTCCAAAAAGGAAAATGTATGCTGTTCTTAAAGCTGAAAGATTTCAGAGGAGGTGAACTTGAACACTCAAACTCAATAGTTTGGTTTCACAGGGAATCCATAAACAACATCCTGAAATTCTTACATGCTGAATTTTCATTATTTGCTGCCACATCACTACCATAATACAGCATTATCTCATAATTAGATTGTAATCCACTACAATACTGGTTTTGCTTTTAATTAAGCTTTTGTTTATATAACAAGGTATGATTTGTTCACTATTTTATTGGAAGTTTTTCATCTACAACTTAATGGATTTCATTAGGACATGGGCTTCATTGTGACATTTCCATAAATGTATTTCATTGTACATTGCTCATGTAACTTCCCCCTTACCATCTTATGACCCGCCTCCCCGTTCCCCCCCAACACACACCAATGGTCTCCCTTCTACTTTCATGTCTTTTTGTGAGAATATTTATCTATACATGTGCATCTGGATTTTAAGTCCAAGCTTTTTTCAAAAGGTAGTGATCTACCTTTTGATTTGTTCACTTTTATTTTGTTTGCTCCTGCCTTTAAAGCTCAGTGCTGTACCTCAAGGTACAAATGTCCTCATCATCAATAAATTCTGTGTGCATATGGTCTGTATAGTAACCCACATCATTAAAGATCATGTGATTCTAAGTAATAGTTTCTCACATCAAAATCTTTCAAGAGCTCTTTCTCTTCTTTGAGTAATGGAACTGTTGATTACATATAGTTTCTAAACATAGTCATTGTTAGGTGCCGTTGAGTTGGGTCCAACTCACAATGACCCTGTGTACAACCAAATGAAACACCCCTTGACACTGTGCCATACCTGCATTATGCTTATCTGCTCATTCACAGGGTTTTCAAAGGCAGATTATTTCAGGATTGTATTGGGAGTGGGCTGCCACATCCTTTTTTCATTCTTGCAGTGCTGAGGATTGAACCCTGGGCTTCAGAGAGAGCAGAGCAGCACTCTACCAACTTAGCTAAACCTTTGGGCTCTCTCTGGCTAGGACCAGACTTCACCACCTAAGAACAGCACAGTATGTGGCCACATGTGTGAAAACTCTCTTCTGAAAAGTTGAAAGCTTGCTCTGTTCTCTAGAAGACAAGATGAAGGTTGACATACTAATTGCTGCACAATTGGCATTTTTCTTATTGAATGTAAAAGCTTTTTATATATTAGGCAAATTAGTCCCATGACTGTAATACGAGTTGCATACATTTCTCACTGATTTGTTGATTATTTCTTACATTTATTTATGTTGATAGTTACATGCAGAAATTCCAGATTTATATGTAGCTGGATTGATCAATATTCTTTCTTATGGATAGTTGTTTTTACATTATAGTTAGAAAGATTTTCATATTCCAAGACTATAAAAGGATTCTTCTATGGCTCACTGAAGTATTTCTCCTATGGTTTCATTCTTCACATCTAAATTTTTAATTCATAGCCATTGGCTGTGGTGCAAGGGCATTTTTTCAAGGTGGATCAGTAGATCCTATACCAATTATTGTTCCCTACAGCCTTCAGATGCCACTTTAATAATATACTCAAATCCTTACTACGTAGCCCAGTCTATTTCTTAACCTTTCAGTCTGTTCCATTGATTTGTCTCTTTTCATATTGTAATAATATAGCCTATGTTTTATTGTTGTTGTTGTTGTTAGGTGCCGTCGAGTCGGTATCCGACTCATAGCGACCCTCATAGGGTTTTCAATGGCTTGACTGTTTTCGGGATTGCCTTGGGAGTGGATTGCCAGGTCCTTCTCCCATTTTTGTGGTGCTGGGAATTGAACTCGGGACCTCAGAGACTGCAGCGCAGCGCTCTACCCACTGAGCTAAATCCCAGCCCCTATGTTTTATATGGTACTTAAAAATATCTAGCCAGGCTAGTCCTTGTGCCCATGCAATATTTTTTTTGTCTAGCTTCTTTGGGGGAGGGGGATAAATTTTTCGATTCCTTATTTTTTCACTTGAATGTTCTATTCAGTTTGCCTAGTTTAAATAAAAGAAAAAAGCCTGTAATATAATTTAGGTGATTATGTTAAATGTATGGATTAACTTAAGAAAAACTTATGTGATAACTAAATTTTCCTATGTGAAAACATGGTATGCCTTTCTATTTTTTCATTCATGTCTTCTTTTTAGACATTGAGACATTCTTTTTAGACATTTTAGACATTGAGACATATATATATATATATATTCTCAATGTACTCAATGTATATATATATATATTCTCAATGTATATATATTCTCAATATATTCTCTCTCTATATATATATATATTCTCAATAAATATATATATATTGTTGTTGTTGTTGTTGTTGTTAGGTGCTGTTGAGTTGGTATCCGACTCATAGCGACCCTGTGTACAACAGGGGAAACACTATTGTCAGTGCTTCTCTGCTGTTCATAGGGTTTTCAATGGCAGATTGATTTTTGGGAGGGGGTTGCCAGGTCCTTCTCCCAAGCCTACAGGTTCTGGTGTTCCCAGGTGGTCTCCCACCCAAGTACTAACCAGGCCCGACCCTGCTTAGCTTCCAAGATCTGATGGGATCGGATGCCACAGGGCTACAGCTGCAGGCATATATATATCAAAGCTTATGCATTTTTTGTTTTCCTTGTACTCAAATATTTTATCTTTTCTGTTGCTAAGATAATTGGAGATACAAAGAATTACAAGGTAATATTTCCATACTCAGAGTTCCAACCACATTAATAAAACACATAGGTTACTAAGCTCATTGGAATATAATGTGATATGTGTCATAAAAATAATATCTGCAAAAGCAGTCACCTCCACAGAGGTGACTGCACAGAAGTAGGTCCCTTGAAGGATGAGCCGGTGTCTCCCAACAGTGACAGGTATTTATGAGGCTTCATGAAGAGTATGCACAGAGCCAAGAGGCCTGAGAGAGAAGTGATTTGTTGAATTATAGATAGTTAATATGTGAAAATCTGCCAAATTCTTAGTGGAGATGGGAGGGTGAAAAGGTAGAAAAGACCCCAATCATAACAGACTGCCATGTCCTCTCGAGGGTTTAGACTATATAGTTATTGAAGGGTTAAAAACAGAGGAAGTCCAAGATGCCCCAGAAAGGGGCTAGCCTGGCAATTAGAAAGATAACAGGCTATCTCAATTTTCATAGAGGGAAACAACAATCTGCAATGTAGATGATATCAAGGAATGGACTAGAAACGGTGGTTGTTGTGTTGTTGTTGTTGTTAGGTGCCGTCGAGTCAGGTCCAACTCATAGTAACTCGGGAGTGGACTTCCAAGTCCTTCTCCCATTTCTGTGGTGCTGGGGATCGAACTCAGGTCCTCAGAAAGTATGGAGCAGCACTCTACCAACTGAGCTAAACCCCAACACCAGAGACGATTAGGGAGTAGAAACTTTAGGACTGGTCATGTAATGGAATGTGATTCTAGTTTTCTAGCTTTGCTAGTCAGGACTGGGGAGATGACCACATGAAGACACATAGGAGTAACTGAGACACACTGACACAGTCAAGTCACATGTGCCTTAGGCGGTGGTTTATCTCATCCCTGTTCACTCTAGGATGTGAGTGGAGCCTGAGGACAGAAACCTAGGACACCACAAACTTTTAGTGTCAGACAGAAGGGAACTCTAGTTAGACAGAAGTCACTGGAGCTATAAGGAAGGATTTTAAGTGTCACAAAAATGAAGTCACAAAATTCTTTAGCTGTGGCATGCAGTCACCTAGGTCCTTCTGTCCTAGTACATCAGGTTTCTGCAGATGCCCTGATGTAATAAAGATCATAAGTAAACCCAGTAAGAGCCTTTTCCTGCTTATTGCAATTCTTACCTATAATACATAAGTGACCTATCATCTGTGAATCAATGTCCTGTCTTGTTCTTCTAAACCAATGCAATGGTAGCAACTGAGTTGCTATAACCTCTTCCATTCTCTTTGTTAATCTATAAGAATCCAGACCTCTCTGATGCCATCTGGGGAAGTACTGATCTCGGGCAGCTATAATTCAGGTTTTTCTCATTTTAGCTCAAAGAAACTCTATGTTTTCATACTCAATATACTTCAACTTACCTTTTAGGGTAACAACTGCAAGTGGAATTTAAGTTGTATCCCAGGATACAGTGGAGGATCAGATTCAGAAAGAATGAAAGGTCACTACAATCAATGGTGAAATTATGTCTGAGTGATTTTCACCTAATGAGAAAATGGGGACACAGAAATGCTTTAAATTTGAGAGTGGATGAGAGAGGAAGTCTTAGTTAAATATTTATTAATCTGACACATTCCCAGAATATTCAAGAATGTATAAACCTTTTGACTGCAGTTTTCCTTTTGGTAGCTTTCCTTCCTAATTCCTGTTTTTTTTTCCTAATAAAGATATTTTCATTAGTGTAAAGATTCATATTTTTAAGGAAAAGGAGAAAGGAAGCAATAAACAGCAACGGAGAGAAAGAAAATGTTCAACAGGCATCTTAATATCTCTACTATCTCAGATATGAATTCAAACTTTTATAAAAATCATTGCTTTGTCTTTGGTAGACAAAAGTAGTCATTATATTTGCATTTTGATTCACAGTGATGATTTAAGGATGATGATAAAATCCAAAATCCTAACGTCATTTTTCAGTCATGAAGACTGTGACCAGAGTCCACCACATAAGTAAACCAAGAGGTTTGGGGTATTTTTGCTGTTGTTTTGTTTCTTGTTTTTGTTTTTGTTTCCTAGGTACTAGGTATTTAAAGGGGCTGGGATTTAGCTCAGTTGGTAGAGCACCCCTCTACAGTCTCTGAGGTCCTGAGTTTGAGCCCCAGCACCACAAAAATGAGAGAAGGACATGGCAATCCACTCCCGAGACAATCCCGAAACAATCAGCCATTGAAAAACCCCATGAGGGTCGCTCTGAGTTGGACACCACTGAATGGCACCTAACAATAACAAGGGGCTTGAACCCAGGGCCTCATTCATACTTTGCCAGTGCTCTACCACTGAGCTGCATCCCCAGCCTCTGGTTTTATTTTTTGTTTTGAGACAAGGTCTTGCTACGTTATGCAGACTTCCTCTGGCCTCAAACCTGTAATCCCCCTCCCTCCACCTCCCAAGTCACTGGGTTTTACAGGTATGTGCCATCATGTTTGGCCCAGAATTAAGAGTTTTGAGTCATTTTTCTGGCAGATGATCTGGTCCCTCAGCTCTTTCACCAGAAGCTCTGTGCGCAAATCTATTTTTCCTTATGCACTCATATAAATATAAATATAAATCTCATATAACTCTACTACTTTCATATCATTCTACATCCCTGGAAAACAGATTATCTTCTTTCATAAACATTGGCCAGTGCAGTATTAAGTGAGGATGATATTAAACAGTGAATTTAGACACCTGGACTCCCCCCTCAAGGAGATCAGGATAGGCCTTTCTAACACAAGCCCCTTCAGCTCATGAATTATTTTGAGCTAAAGGCACTTGGAAAGCAAAAGATGCAGGAAGAGTTCTCTGTCCTTCCCTTATCCACCCAGAAGCAGGACAGAAGTTCCCCCTTTGTGAAGGTGTCCCTCTCTCCTGGACCAGAAAGAGGACATTGACTCTTATCACCAGAAACAGAGTTGGCACCCAGAAAAGTCTGCACAAACCCACTTTACTACAATTGCCTTCCATTAGTTTCCCTCATAGACTCCACAGTCACTTTCTTAGACAGCTTATCATCCTTCAACACCAACTCCCCTTTTCTTTGTTAAAATGGCATATAAACCCCTGAGTCTAACCACCTCTTTGAATTGCACTTCGTTTCTGTCTACTACTGAGCGCATAAAATAAAATGTGTATTCCTTTCTTCTGATAATCTATCTTTGTCAGTTAAATTTGCAGGCTCCCAGCCACTGAACCTAAGAAAGTAGAGGGAACATTTCCCTCCCTGCCCCTCCCAATTGCCATTACTTTGTTATACAGTATTGAACAAGTTCCTTTATCTCTCTCCCAGCTATCTTGAAGACACTCCACATACCACATTCCCAAAATTAACTTTCCTATCATGCTTGCCAAGAAAAGTCAGAAGAATTCTAGGGGGTTCCAGACTGGCATTCTGAATGTGGAGGATATAGGCTCCCTTTTTGCTGCTGCTGTTGTTGTCATTGTTTAGAAGAACTGGGAGTACTCAGTATATTGCTAGACATTTCCTAGTGGTCTTGTATTCTAAAAATTTAGATGTTCTTTAGTTAACCAAAACACTTTGCAAAACCACTGAATATTTCATAAGTATACATTGACTTTAGAGATTTTGTCCCTTCTCTTCTGTCAGGTGACAGGCAAAATGGAGATTGGGTAAGCGGTGACCCCAAGGCTGTGTGATCTTCACTAAGTCATTTAACCTCTCTGGTCTCCATTTCCTCAATGTAAAAGTAGGTCATGAGGGGCCTGTCCAGTATGCAAGATGATTGTGAAACTCAACTAAGATAATAAATCAGAGATTGTTTGACAACTGTAAGGTGATAGGCAAATATAAAGTATTATATTATTATCCTATTGAAATTGCATTGCTTACCATTACTTTATTTTCAAAAACTTTGGTAAAATATTTTCAACCATGATGGAATGACCATGACCACCTATTTACATTACAGAATAAAACAGGAGAAGAAAAATGTATGGCCAGAATATTTTTAATATTGAAAAGGCATTAAATATACCTATAAGCATTTTGTGTAATATATATGTCTCAATATTTTATGTACATATAAACCTTTTTCATATATATGTGTGGAGACAGTGCTACTCTTGCTAAATTTAGTTATGTTTTTGTTTTTTCCCCATTTTGATCAGCAATTAAAACACATACAAAAATAAGTAAAAAGAACATATACAAAAAAGCTTTCTCCAAATCAAGTTAGATGTGTTCTTATTTTTCCAAGAGATGAAAATGAGGCATTCTTGAAATAACAAAGTGCTGTGATCAAATATGTTTAGGCAACACCATATATTATACATTTATCTTGGAGATTCAGAATTCACAATGTTATTGAAAAGCTTCTAAGAAATCCAGCAGCAGAGGAATCTGTTCTACTTCAACATATTGCTGCCCAAGTTTATTTAACCACGACAATCTAATTTTTAGTCACCTGCCTATTGATATTCCCTGAATCTCTACCATTCTCCATAGCACAACTTGGGAAAAGCTGACTAATGAGTATATTACAAATATGCAGTAGTCATTACAAAGTTAGATGCCAGCATTGGCTACAAACTATGCTCACTGAACACTCCCTCCCTCCCTCCCCCCCAACTATATTTCTACCTTAAGATCCTCCTGGAAAATCCTGGCAAATCTATCAGGATAGAAGCCCAGATGTGACTGAGGCTGAATGGAAAGGCAGAGGACACTTCTGGCAAATAGTACAAAGTATTAAAGTTGTTAAAGACCATCACTCACTCTAGGCACAAAATCTCTTCTGAATGGCACTCTAAGGGCCCAGGGGTTCCAGGAAAAATTGCACTGACAAGAAGCAGACATAAGGACTTCTGCTTGAAAGAGTCAGCTTGCCCTTGGCAAAACAGCCAGATGCACCTTGAAAATAGCAATTATTTATTACCATTGGATTATCTAAGATTTATTAAAAACTCAATGTGTCTGACTCTATATAAAAAATTAGCCTGATCTAATGGACTTTTTTCAATCATTTCAGTAGCTTTTGAGAATAAAATGTGAGGTATTTAGACAACCTTATTTAGGATGACATGCTCAAAAGATGATCTTCATATAGGTTACAATGTCCCATAGGACTCTGTAATTATAAAAAGTAATAAATGACATCAAAGCTTTGTGAAAACTCACTCCACAACTTGAAAATGGAAGCCAAAAATTCCACTATATATACTTGTATCAAAATATCATATTGTACACAGTACATAGTTATTTGTTGATTCTAAAAAATCAAATAAATAAAAATATAGCCAAAATATTTGCATGCAAATATACTGTGATAAAGAACAAAATCTACATTCTCTCAAAACAGGAGCTCTGCTGAGCTTTGCTTTTGTTTGCTTGTTTTTTTGAAAGAAAGTTGAGTTCCATACCCCAGGCTGACCTCCAACTCATGATCTTCCTGCCTCAGTCTCCTAAGTGCTGAGATTAGAGGCAGGCATTACCACAGCAGGTTCTGTTGAGTCTTTTTACATTTTTGACTAGAAATAAGCTCCTATGTGTGAAAAATCCAAAAGAGATGTGATGCAAGTTTTAACTTTGCATCTAAAAATATTAAACTTAAAGAAGCTGTTAGTATATCTGGTAAATATCCTTCATGCCAGTGTTTTCAAAAGGAGGTGGAAGAAGCAGCAGGATGAAAGAAAGCAAAAGGTAGGGCTCACATATTTGGTCACTCAGAAATTCCAGATTCAGGGGCTGGGGCTGTAGCTCAGTGATACAGAACTTGCATATGCACAAGGCCATGGTTTCAATCCCCAGCACCAAAGGGTGAAAAGAGGAGGGAAGGAAGGAAGGAAGGAAGGGGGGAAGGAAGGAAGGAAGGAAGGAAGGAAGGAAGGAAGGAAGGAAGGGAGGGAAAGAAGAGAAAAAAGATAAGAAAAAGAATTCCTACAGATTGAAATGTAGTGCACAACATAGTGACTACAGTTAATAAAAATATATCGGATACTTTGAAAGTTGCCAAGAGAGTAGATTTTATGTTCTTACCACACATACACACAAAAACTCAACCTGACATAATACATGTTAATTAGCTGTATTTACCCATTTCACAATGTTTATATATTTCAAAACATCATATTTTATACCATAAACACATACAAGTTTGTCAATTAAAAATAAAGAGATACCAAATACTTTTAAAAAATGAAATTTCACAGAACAAGAATATATTGCTGTTTGAAAAACTTTACATACTCTTACTACAGAAAAATATACTTCATCATAATTTTGTCTAGTAAAGATACACCAGATGGAGAATGTACAAAAATTAGAAGATAACTCTAAAATTTATGCGGACTAAAATGAATGAAATATTACAGTGCAAGTGAATGGTACAATAAAAAGATCGTACTTCTATTGTATTCTGTAAGCATAATATATGTTATGCGTAAAATTAGTACAATGTTTCCCATTCTTAATGTTTTATTGGGGTATAACTGATATACAATAACTTGCATATATTTAAAATACACAATTTGATGAGTTTTAATATAAAAATCCCCCACGTGTCTGTCAGTTCTGCTCTGCGGGCTTGTGTGTTGCTTTCAGAATTCTGAAACCTATGCCACCAGTATTTCAGATACCAGCAGGGCCACCCATAGTGGACAGGTTTCAGCTCAGCTTATGAACTAATATAGACTAGGGAGGAGGTCTCGGCGGCCCATTCCTGAAACAATTAGCCAATGAAAACCCTATGAATAGCAGAGAAGCATGGTCAAATATAGTGCCAGAAGGCATTTAAGAAATGACTGGGGAAGAGTGGTCTCTTCAAAGTAGAGTTGACCTTAATGAAAGGAATGGAGTAAAGCCCCTAGGAACTCCTTTTACTGATGTAGCACAATTCAATATGAGAAGAAACAGTGGCTACTACAATTGGCTGAAACATAAAAAGATATGTGCCTGGCACAGTGTTGGGGAGTGCTTCTTTGTACTTAGGATTGCTATGAGCTGGGTCCAATTTGATGGCATTCAACAAAACAAATACAATAATAATAATATACATGCCCCCACATGTCTATCAGTTTGCTGCACTGTGGGGGCTTGTGTGTTGCAATGAGGCTGAAAGCTATGCCATTGGTATCTCAGATACCAGCACGGTAAGCCATGGTGGACAGGTTTCAGTTGAGCTTCTAGACTAAGACAGACTAGGGAGGAAGACCTGGTGAACCACACCCAGAACAACTAGCCATTGAAAATTCCTATGAATAGCAAAGAAACACTGTCAGATATAGTACCAGAAAATGAGCCCCCAGGACAGAAGGCACTCAAAAGACTACTGGGGAAGAGTTGCCTCCTCAAAGTAGAGTCCACCTTGATGATGGAAATGGAGTAAAGCCCCAGGGACCGCCATTTCCTGATGTGGCATGACTCAAAATGAGAGAAACAACTGTAAACATTCACTAATAATGGGAACATGGAATGTACGCAGTATGAATCTAGGAAAATTAGAAATCATTAAAAGAGAAATGGTGTGCATAAACATTGACATTCTAAGCATCAGTGAACTAAAATGGACTGGCATAGGCCATTTTGAGTCAGACAATCATATGGTCTAGTATGCTGGGAATGACAAACTAAAGAGAAATGGAGTTGCATTCATCAACAAAAAAGACATTTCAAGATCTGTCCTGAAATACAATGCTGTCAGTGATAGAATAATATCCATATGCCTATAAGGAAGGCCAGTTAATATGACTATTATTCAAATTTATGCACCCACCACAAAGGGCACAAATGAAGATAGGGAAGATTTCTATCAGCTTCTGCAATTTGAAATAGATCAAACATGCTATCAGGACATACTGGTAATTACTGGTGACTGTAATGCAAAAGTTGAAAACAAAGAAGAAGGCTCAGTAGTTGGAAAATATGGTCATGGTGACAGAAATGAAGCTGGAGATCGCATGATAGAATTTTGCCGGACCAATGACCTTTCTATAGCAAGTACATATTTTCACCAACATAAATGGCAACTATATACATGGACTTCACCAGATGGAACATACAGTAACCAAATTGATTACATTTGTAGAAAGAAATGATAGAAAAATTCCATATCAAATGTCAGAACAAAACCAGATGCTGATTGTGGATCAGACCATCAACTTCTCATATGTAAGTTCAAACTGAAACTGAAGAAAATTAGAACAAGTGTATAAGAACCAAGGTTTGACCTTGAATATATCCCACTGGAGTTCAGAGACCACCTGAAGAACAGGTTTAATGCATTAGACACAAATGATAGAAGATCATATGAGTTGTGGCATGGCATCAAACATATAATTCATAAAGAAAGCGAAAGGCTTAAAAAGACAGGAAAAAAAAAAGAAAAGATCAAATTACATGTCAAAAGCAACTCTGAAACTTGCCCTTGAACGTTGAGCAGCTAAAGCAAAAGGAAGACATGATGAAGTTATGGAACTAAACAGAGCATTTCAAAAGGCAGCTAGAGAAGACAAAAACAAATATTATAAAGACATGTGCAAAGAGCTGTAGACAGAAAACCAAAGGGGATTCCGATTCAAGGGGATTCAAGGGGAATTCTGTTGTCATTTAAGTACATCCCACTTGGAAGTTTGTTAGATATTTTTCCTGATTTTCCATCTTTGCCAGAAGTTTTTGGAGGCTATGTTTAATTTAGCTGCCAGAAATGATTTATAAACAAGAACCTTAGGATAAAATAGTTCTTCATTATACTTAAAGCCTATAAACAAACAATGTTTAATGTTTATTATTCCCTTTTCATTAACATAGTTTTTTTTTTCTTTTTGTGGTACTGGGGTTTGAACCTAGGTCTGCATGCATACTTTGCAAGTGCTCTACCACTGACCTGCACCCTCTACCTTTTTTTTATTTTTATTTTTATCATGAGACGAGTCTTGCTAAATTACGATGGCTGCCTCTGGCCTCAAATTTGTGATTCTCCTGCCTCTGCCTCCCAAATCACTGAGATTACAGGTGTGTGCCACCGTGCCCAGTTAACATATCTTTTTTAAACTGATTTCTAAAACCTCTGCTTACAAAAGCAAATCAAAGCAGTAGGCTTGACCATGAAATGTATCTTCAAGCACCAAATGTTCCATACAGTACAAGAAAGAAAAGTGTTTAAGAAGAAATCTGTATTAGACAGGGTTCTTGAAAGAAAAAGAACCAAAAAAATGTATATATAATTATAAATGTTACATGTTAAAAGTGTATATATATGTATCTGTAATAATCAAAATTAAAATGTGTCTTTTAATTTTACACTGCTTGATTTTCTAAAGTTATGATCATTAACATATACATACTATTTTAAAATATCATGAAAAGAGATTGCTTTTAAAATATAAAGAAATATCTTAGAGATGCAATAAATAAAATGATTCTAAATTTCATAATTTCCTGCTAGAAATACAGTGATTTTCTAAAATAGACTATGCCTTATTCTTATCTCTGTCACCAGCACTTAGCATTGAGTCTGGCACTGAATAAATCCCTTTGATGAATGATTGAAAAAGTGAAAGAACAAATGATTGAAGGAGGGAGTGAAAAACTGACATTCTCTAAAACTTTGCCAGACACTATGAATCAGGCAAGAGTGGTATATGAAACAAATCACAAATAATGCCACTCACTGGACATGGTGGCCCATACCTGTAATCCCAGCAACTTGGGAGGCTGGGGCAGGAGGATCAAAAGTTGAAGGCTGGCCTGGGCTACATAGCAAGATGCTGTCTCACAGAAACAAAAATAAAAAGAATAGAAGACAGGAAGAAAGGAAGCAAGTCAAGAAGGAAGGAAGGAGGGAAGGAAGGAAAGAAGGAAAGAAGAGGGAAGGCGGGAGGGAGAAAGGAAGGAAGGAAAGAAAGAAGGAAGGAAAAGAGGAAGGAAAAGAATAGATGAGTAGGAAAAAATTATAAATGGATTGAAATTCAGGTAATAGGAATCTTGACATTTCTATTCAATTGACATCCTATAAACTGACCCCAAACCGTTTGTTTAATTTTCACTTGACAAGAACATGGCAGGACATGCTGTTGAGCCCAGGTTAAGGAGTCCTAGAGCATCATATTCATTATCAATTCTGTTAACATTCTTCACCCAGAGGGGAAAAAAAATATCCCAGTGAAGTTTATTATATGAGTTTCTGCTACATTATTAAGTGAACAAGTTTTAACTTGGAAAACTGATAGCTTGGTTGCATCTCAGTTATGATTACCTTTAGTCCTAGGACTGGTTTTCATCTGCTTTAAGAAAAATTTAACTTAGAGTGACTCATAGCGACCCTCATTGCGTTTTCAACAGCTGATTGTTTCAGGATTGCTTCAAGAATGGATTGGTACCTCCTTCTCCTGTTTCTGCAGTGCTGGGGATCGAACCTAAGTCCTCAAAGAGTGTGGAACAGCACTCTACTAACTGAGCTAAACCCCAGTCCAACTTAGAGACACATATACACATAAATTAAAGTAGCATTTGTCTCCACAGGGTGGGTAGAATCATTGATCTGGAACACCTAGAAAATCTGCCCCTTCCTTTCAGACTGTTTCAATACCGAGCTCTTTTTCTCTCCCATAGAATATTCTTTACCATTTGGGTTACACAGCAAAAGCTTATATTGGTCTCTGGTTAAAAGCCACAAGCTTAACACAAACTCTAACCTCATCTATGAGTCTGTCTATCTGGCCTAACTGAATGTCAATCTTGAGGCCTGGTTAGCACCTAAAGGAAAGAATAAAGGGTTGTTGTTTACTGGGTGTGGGCACACCATTTGACTAATGTTATCTTTCCTCTTTACCAAAAGAATTATGTTACAGTTTCAATGTTTGTCCCCTTTAAATCTCCCATTGAAATTTAATTGCTCTTGCAACAGTCTTAAGAAGCGGGACATTTAAGAACAGATGAGGCTATAAGGGCTCTCCCCCCAGGAATGGATTAATGCTACTATCATGGGAGTGGGTTTGTTATCACAGAAGGGAGGTCTGTATAGAAGGACAAGTTCAGCCCCTTTTCTCTCACTTTCTCTTTGCCCTTCTGCTTTGGGATGATACATTGAGAAGGCCCTCAGTAGAGGCTGGGACTCCCCCACCTCTAGAAATGTGAGCTGATAAATTCCTGTTCATTATAAATTACCCAGTCTCAGGGGTCCTTGTATAAGAGCATAAAACAGACTAAGGCAGATTGCTATGAGATTCCAGTGAGGCACAATGGGTGAAAGCAAGAAGACTGTTAGTGAGGCAACATACTTATTTTAGCCGATGCTATTCGACAATTAGGCCTGCAGCCATAGCACTGTGGCATCTGATCCCATCAGATCTCAGAAGCTAAGCAGGGTCAGGCCTGGTTAGTACTTGGATGGGAGACCTCCTGGGAACACCAGATACTATAGGCTTGGGAGAAGGACCCAGTAACCCACTCCCCAAAAATCAATCTGCTATTGAAAACCCTATGAATAGCAGAAAAGCACTGACAATAGTGTTTTGACTGTTGCACGCAGGGTCACTATGAGTCAGATATTGACTTGATGGCACCTAACAACAATAACAATTTGACAATTAGGCATTCTTTTCTCCCAAGGACCTGCCAGCTATTAACACAGGCAATCCCAAAGTCAGCCTTCAATCTGGACCTGGTTGGTACTGGAAGGAAAGGATAAAAAGCTGTTGTTCATCTTAAGCTCCTTCCTCCCAGCTGAACTGAGTAGAGAGCATCAGCAAGCTGCGCGGCTGCCTGCTCACAACCAGCACTGCCCCTGATCCACCTGCCCGCCTCCCCTGACCCCCACTGAGATAGAGGATGTTTGATCCGGAAAAATGGGTGCCTGCCTGAAATGCCAGCCTAATGTGAAATGAAGCAGGAAGGTAGGACTTCCTGCCCCTGCAATTTCTTGAACTCAGGAAGTAGCTGACATGTGAGACACTGAACAAGACACATGTCGAGTGTATCAACATCTCTCTAATGTGCAGAAGCTGAGTGGAATTTGAACACAGAAGTTTGAACATCGCACAGGAGGTTGATCTGCAAGCATTTGGCATTCACTCAAAACTGCTCCACCCACTCCACTACCTACAATACTATTATTCTAGCAATTTTTTCCCATTTGGTACCTCACAAATCTAAAACACTGGTGGTAATGCAGAGTGGGGAAATTTCTCCAAAGCAAATGCTCTGCTACTGCCTTCTGCACAAATGTCTCCCACAAGAGATCTGCGGCAGTCATACAGCCTAAAGGGCATCCGAGACATTTTGAAGACTTTTCAAACCAACAGTCACTAGGAAGAGTCTTCTCTAGAGTCAAAAGCCATTTCTTCTGTGCATCTGGTCCTTCTCCCACAATCAAGTTCTCTGATGTGAGAAGCTTATGAAAAAACGCTCCACTTAGAACCTTACAGAATGTGAAGTGCTTACAATGCTAGTTTATCCAAAGGCATATGTTTTGGTAACACACATGCACACAAAACTGGGTTTTTACAATTTGTAAGGTTCTATTTTTACAGATGGATCTTATATTTTTAAATCTTAAAATGTACTTACATGATATATACAGACAAGACATATTCTACTAGAAAAAAACTGTCTATATGTAGAGCCTTTAATTTTTCTAGATGTATTGTGTAGCTCGATTATTAACAAAAGCTAGAGAGTTAAAATAGCCTGCAGCTGAGCTGGGCGTGGTAGCGCACTCCTGTAATCCCAGCAGCTAGGGAGGCGGAGGCAGGAGGATGGCAAGTTTGAGACCAGAGGTAGTCTGCATAACTTTGGGAGACCCTGTCTCAAAAAAGTAAAAAAAATGGGCTGGGCGTGCAACTCAGTGGTCCAGCACTTGCAAAGCAGGCAAGCACAAGGCCCTGGGTTCAACCACCAGTACCAGAAAAAAAAAAAAAAAAATAGCCTGTAGCCGTAGCCATAGCCCTGTGGCATCCAATCCCGTCAGATCTCAGAAGCTAAGTAGGGTCAGGCCTGGTTAGTACTTGGATGGGAGACCACCTGGGAACATCAGGTGCTGTAGGCTTGGGAGAAGGACCTGGCAACCCCCTCCCAAAAATCAATCTGCCATTGAAAACCCTATGAACAGCAGAGAAGCACTGAAAATAGTGTTTCCCCTGTTGTACAGAGGGTCGCTATGAGTCAGATACCGACACGATGGCACCTAACAACAACAACAACAACAACAACAGAGAGTTAAACTGCCTTTTGCTGAATGTTGACCCCTGATTCTATTACCCTGGACCAGAGTGTATTTCTTTAATCAGAGCCTCATGCCTCTGAATCTTCAGTCATGTCTTCCCTTCCAGGGAAGAACCATGGTGCAAAATCACTGTATCTACCAGACAACTTGAATAAGGAGATTAAGGCAGGCTTCTATATTATTAAATTAAAATATTGATGTTGTCCTCTGAAGTTTTCAGCGTCAAAGACATAGCATTAAAACAACCAGGTCCCTATGGTGTAACTAATGTCCTCCTAAATCTTATGAGAACCACTTTACAAGTTCAAAGAATAAGGACTGTGCTCAATCAAAGCTTAACAAGAGTTCCCTTTCTGAAAAAGCCACAAAATAGATACAAGAAAAGCACACACCTATGAGAGAGACGGGCTGGGATTTAGCTCAGTTGGTAGAGCACTGCTCTACAGTCTCTGAGGTCCGGAGTTCAATTCCCAGCATCACAAAATGGAAGAAGGATGTGGCAGTCTGCTCCCAAGGCAATCCTGAAACAATCAGCCATTGAAAACCCTATGAGGGTCACCATGTGTTGGATAGGACTTGATGGCACCTAACAACAACATGAGAGAGACTTCTCTAGAAGCCTTTCTCCTCTCACTGCCTACTTTTCACCCTTAGAAAACTGACTTGAGAAAAGTGAGGAAGAAAAATGACTCAGAGTTAACCCACTTAATGCAGAGTTAACTCGCTTAATGTGGGTGCTGTGGGGTAGCCCAATTGTCATGCAAATCGCTTACCTGTCAGAATCAAACACACGTTTGCTAACACATTTCATGGATTAATACCTACAACTATATCTTAGTTGGAGTGGTTTAGGCATAGAACAGTATTTTTAGAGTGGATATTTTGAGTGTACCTGGGATAGAAATACAAATACTTCTATCTTCATATAAGCAGATACAGGGGCATAGTCCACTTTCAAATGACATCCCCAATATTTTTTAAAGTAAGCTATATAAAAGTTTAATTAAAGAACCTAGAAATGGATATAAGAATATTCACTGACAATGATTTAAACTTTTCTGTATATTTTAACTTTCTCATAACAAAACATTGGACAAAATGGAGGAGAATTCAAACTGAGGAAGAATTAATCATTGAGTTCAGCTTATTTTATACTCTACATGGCCACAACACACCTTGGTGACCTAACTGAGCAGCCCCAGTTCGAAGATAATCTGAATGTTCCTCCCAGGCTGGACAGCACCAGCTCACTCCTGACTGCAAATGCACTTTGGCAGCAAAACATGACAGAAAATAGTAAGTGGCTCAAACACAGTTAGAAATAATAACTTCTAACATTCTATAGAACAGTGCAGGAGGAGAAGGTAGGTCATAACAACATATTATATATTTTATGAATAACTAGCTCAAAGGCTCCAAGATCAAAGTAATGATAAGGAGATGGAAATGTTAATTACCCTGATTTGATTAGTACATGTTATATACATGCACTGAAATATCAAACCATACCCCATAAATATATACACTTACTACATGCTAATAAAAAATTTTTTTACTGTTTAAGGAGATGAAAATGTTAACTACCTACATTTGATCATTACACAATCAAATCAAATTATCACATAAATTTGTACAACTAAAATAATAACAATAAAGTCCTGGGGAATAGCTCAGTGGTAGAGCATTGTTTAGCCTATATGAGGCCCTGGGTTCAATCCTCAGGACCAATAATAAACAGATAAAAAGTAGTCATAACCTACTAGGAATGAGTGAAATTTCTATGTCTATACATACCCCCTCATATTTATTTGTTACAGAGAAAGCCAGGGGCCCAGTAAAAAATGACCTGGGATTTGAATCCCAGTTCAGATCTTGATTCCACTGCTTATACACCTATCAAGCCTCCTAATCCTTTCCTCTAAACAAGAAAAGCCAAGGTATTAATTTTAATTTTATTCAGTTTACATAAATATTAAGTAAGTAGATTTTATAGATCCAAACACCATATGAATTATAGGAGAATTGGCTAATTCTCTGCCCAGGCAAATGATTGTCTGAAACTTTTTTTTTTTTTTTTTTGCGGTACTTGGGGTTGAACCTAGGGCCTTGTGTCTGCATGCAAGTGCTGGACCACTGAGCTGCACCCCAGCCCATTTCTTTTTTTCTTTTTTTTTCTTCTTCTTCTTTTTTTTTTTTTTTTTTTTTTTTTTTTTTTTTTTTTTTTTTTTTTTTTTTTTTTTTTTTTTTTTTTTTTTTTTTTTTTTTTTTTTTTTTTTTTTTTTTTTTTTTTTTTTTTTTTTTTTTTTTT
>VMDO01002940.1:8932-35522 GCA_007922755.1 Pedetes capensis | reverse complement strand
TAGAGCCAGGTGCTGTGGCACACACCAGTAATTCTGATGATTAGGGAGGCTCAGGCAGGAAGATTGCAGGTTCAAGGCTGGGGCGGCCTGTGCAACTTAATAAGACTGTATCTGAAAATAAACACTTTTTAAAAGAGAGGGGCTAGGGTACAGCGCAGTGGTAGGACATTTTCCTAGCATGTGTGAGACCCTTGGGTCAACCCCCAGAACTGCTAAATAAATATAAATAAATAAATACTTTTAGATAGTCAAATATCAAGCAATTATCATTATTATTTTGTTAATAATTCTGAAAATATAGACAGAAATATATAAATCTTCATTAATTTCTGTAAATCTACAGTAAACTATTGGGTTGTTGAGTGACAGCTCCTTGCTCTTCTCGGCAACCCAGCTCTACCTCATCCTGCTGCCTCCTGGAGAGGCAGAGAGAAGGAGAAAAACAAAGAGCCACAGATGCAGTTTTAAAAGGAGTTCACTTCATTTTTAGCACATATTTTGCCCCAAAATAGTAGAAGACTATGCACTCTGGATAGAGATTTAATGAGCCCAAGTGCTAATGAAACATTTTGTAACTATCAGAATACTTAGCTGATCACATATACGTATGAACTAGAAAATAAACAATCTATACTATGTTGAATAAAATGAAATACACAATCTGCAAAAATATACTCATTATATTCAGAAACGCTTGCTATTTTAAAAGTCAGCATGACAGCTTTTCTTCAAGATGACAAAAGAGACTCCTGGCTTTAAAGATGGCTAAAAATACTGCTCCAAGTTAGTGAGAGAAAGAAAATGATGACTATTGTTAGTCTTGTTGGGGTGGCTGAAGTGTGCTGTGGAGCTGATGCTCTGGTTGCCATGGTGTACACTGCTGCACAATTCAAACAGAGGACACAGTAGTTCTGTGATCAGTAGCAAGGGTTGAAAGAGTGAGTCCCACTGCGGACTGCAAAAGACCTTTCTCACCTCTGATTTTTCCTTAAGCCACCAGGAGGAGCTGCAAAATGTATACCAAATTTTGGGATTTTCTAGAACCGCTTAACAGAAGTGTAAACCGTGAGTTCTTGGTGGTTCAGAACTGAATCTCAGCTGGGCGTGGTGGCGCACACCTGTAATCCCAGCGTCTCAGGAGGTGGAGGCAGGAGCATCGCAAGTTCGAGACCAGAGACAGTCTGTGTAATTTAGCAAGACCCTGTCTCATAAAGGAAAAAAAAAAAAAAAAAATGGGCTGGGGGTGGGTGCAGCTCAGTGGTCCAGCACTTGCACGGCATGCAGGCGCAAGGCCCTGGGTTCAACCCCCAGAACCAAAAAAAAAAAAAAAAAAAAAAGAACTGAATCTCACCAGTTTTGATTTCACTATTTTCTTATCTACAAGGTCACAACTTCCCACACTGATTGACTGGTCATATGAGAGTCAGCGATCCCAGCCTTCCAGATCCATCTCCAATATTTATACTTTCGGACTGAGACATGCTATCGTAAATCACAAGTGCATACAGGCTTTGTCATCAGCCAGATCTTGGTTTATAACTCAATTCTGCTGCTTCTTAGGTGTAAGCTCTTGGACAGCCAATTTCTTAGTACCTTTCTTTCTGTGTAAAACTGCCTATAGTAGTATTAACTACATATATTTTTCATAAGAATTAAATGAAACACACACTCATAAAGTTTCTGGCACATAATCATTACTGCTCCGACCACTGAGGTCAGTCTGAAGGTCCTGTATTCTGAGAGGATCCCTCCAAATTAAAAATTTGGTAATTAAAGATTGCAGTTTATAATCAGCTTTAATGACATGAATTAGAGTGCTTTCTTGTGCTTACGAACTCCTACCATCATTCTCCCCTCTATCCTCAGCACCCCAAAGAAGAAGGCCTGTGTCATTGGTTACCATTTGCTAGAGCCCCTGACAGGATGCCTTGATCCCAGCATTCTGCACATAATGCTGAGATTCAGTGAAGTGGCATGGCTGGAAAGGGCTCTAGTTTGAGACACCCTTCCCACAAGCAAAGCTAAGTATCTCTTCTTCATTTTCCACTCACAGCAATCTATTGCTATGCTATTGTTATTTCTATTGTAAAAATACAATCATATAGTCCCTGTGAGAGCCTAAATGACGAATAAAGTTCCTGAGGCTAGTGGTCTGCAGAGTCAAAGAGTTGAGCCCACAAAGGTGGCCCTAATGTATGTGTAAAATGTTCAAAAGACTAAATAAAATTTCTAATTGTTGAAGCATTTCCAAGTTGCTAAAATATAGTCTCAGGGACATTAAATCACTGGGAACTTTTTTGTATATATGGAAACAACCGAATGTCCATCAGTAGATCAATAGACTAATAGAATGTGGTGCACACAAGCAATGGGATATTATGCAGCCTTCAAAAGGAAGGAAATTCTCATATGATTCCACTTACATGAGGCACCTAGTATAATCAAATTCATAGAGAAAGTAGAGTGATGGTTGCCAGGGGTCAGGGATAAGAGGAGGACTAAGAAGTTGTTTAATGGGTTCAAAGTTTTAGTTTGGGATGATGAAAAAATCCTAGAGATTGATGGATAGTGGTGGTTGCATAGCAACGTGAGTGTATTTAATCCACTAAACTATACATTTAAAATGGTTAAGATGGTAAATTGAACATTAAGTATATCTTACTATGATAAAAAGGAATAAAATGACATTGCAAACTCAAGAGTAAACAGTTTTAAAATCAAAGTAACAGAAAACAAACTTTGAGAAAGACTAAGTATCTTTGTCAGAATCTTATGAAAAAATCAAGGCAGTCATGCTCATAAAGTATTTAAAGGAGAACAGAGTAAAAAGGTATTGGAAATAATAATCACATTTAAAAGAAGTTAAAAAATAATATTACATTCAATGAGTCAAACTCGCTTTTCTTTTCTTATTGTAGTGCTGGGGATAGAACCCAGGGACCCACTCATGCCAGGTAAGTGCTCTACCTCTAAGCTATACATCCGTGCTCAAACTTACTTTCCAAACTCTTGACATTTCCAAACTAACAAAATAACCCTTCTTCAACTGAACTTCCTGGTGTACTTTCTAATAATTTTGTATCTTGTTGCAAAGAGAAACTATATTTTTGCTATTATTCAACGAAATTCTTTAAAGAAGGAAGGAAATTGTAATAAGTAATTAAAAATAACTTTTCCATACTGAAAACATTAAGCAACATATTCTTAACTGATTTTTAAACAAAAGATGAAAAGAAAGCATTGTGAACCCCATTTATTTCTACTATTTGCTCCTTTCTTGAAAACCAGTAAACATTTGGTTGAGTATAAACTATTCTTTTAGAAGGGCAAATCTTCATTTTGTGTAAGAAAAGAAAATCAAATGAAATAATAGAATGGAGATTCCTGCTTGCTAGTCTTCTGAATTAAATCTAATTCAGTGGGAACTTGGAATAACTTGCAGGGGACAAACTCCAGCACTAGAAGCTAGGAATACAAAGATGACTGGGACTTTCTCTTTGCTTTCAAGGAACTAAATTCAGGGGAGTGGAAACATGGGCTTAGATTAGATGTGTCTCCAGGTCATGGCTAGAGATGTTAGGAGGAAGACTTCACAGCCAAGGTGGAATCAATGTACAGTAGGGTAACAATGAAATACTCAACACTAAGTCATGGCGTTTCTGGAGTTCCATTAAAGGAAAACAATTGCAAGTCTTTCTTGTTTGGAATGGATGTCAAGATTAAAAACCCAATGCCAGCAACAATACTTGTTAATAGTTCTAATATCAGCTTATATATCATTTTAAAATTAAGCAATTTCTCATACACTACTTAATTAAAGCCTGTAGCCATAGCCCTGTGGCATCCGATCCCATCAGATCTAGGAGGTTAAGCAGAATGGACCTGGTTTAGTACTTGGATGGGAGACAGCCTGGTAACACTAGATACCGTAGGCTTGGGAGAAGACCTGGCACACCCCTCCCAAAAAAATCAATCCACCATTGAAAACCCTGTGAATAGCAGAGAAGCACTGATAATAGTGTTTCACCTGCTGTACATAGTAGGGTGGCTATGGTTGGACACCGACTCGATGGCACCTAACAACAACTTCATTAAAAGTAATTAAAAGTAATAACCCTGAAGGACCTCTGTGATTATTCCCAGATGAGAAAGGGGTCTCTCAGAGAAGTAGCCAGCTCATGATAATACAGTTAGTAAATCCCAAGACTATTTTAATTTCTGCCTGCAGCTGTACCACTATGGCATTCAATCCCATCAGATCTTGGAAGCTAAGCAGGGTTGGTTAGCAGAGAAGCACTGACAATAGTGTTTCCTGTTGTACGTAGGATCTCTAGCGTAGGGAAAAATTGAGAGGAAATTGGCAAAAACTCCCAAACTGGGAAAACGGGCTCTTGAATATCTGGTTTGTAAATTAGAAATCTAGGGAAAATGAAAGTAACTTGGTTGCACGTTTGTAAGAAACCCTTCCTGATTGGACAATTGGACTGAAAGCTGATTGGCTCAGGTCATTCTGTGGATGAGCTATATAAGGAGCTGCGCTGCTGCAGCAGCTGGATCCTTTCTTCCACCTTCTCTCCTGTTCCTGCCCAGACCAGCAATGAGGAAACAGCTCTCCTGCTCTTCTCCCCCAGACGTTCAGTGACGAAAGAAGGCTCTCCCATCACAATCATCAACAAGGAAAGAACCTGCTCTCCATCTGATCACCTACGAAGAAACAGCTGTCTCCCTCAGCTGTCTCCCTCGTGACCACCCAGAGGACCAACACAGGTGTTTGCCCGGGAATGCAAAAGTGCCTGAGGCTTTTCCTTTCTCCCATTGCCTCCGGGGTCCTGAGGGCTGCAGGAGTCCACTCCCCCCTGGGGTCCTGAGTGAATTGTGTTTAGTATCTGTGTGCGCTGCGGCACCGCCCGTTGGAACCTCCAGGCCCGACCGGGAGGCACGTGCCCCACATCTAGGAGTCCAACACCGACAACAACAACAAATTTTAATTTCTGGCTGAGGATTAGCTCAGTTGGTAGAGTGCTTGCTCTGCGCGCCCTGAGGCCCTGAGTTCAATCCCCAGCACTGCAACAACAGGAAAAGGACCTGGCAGCTCACTCCTGAAACAATCCCCAAAATTAATGAGCCATTGAAAACCCTTTAAATAGCAGAGCACTGACATAGTGCTGGGCATGGCACAGTGTTGAGTGGTGTTTTGTTCTGTTGTACATAGGGTCACTATGAATCGACTCAACTTGATGGCACCTAACAACAACAACAACATTTTAATTCCTAAATTGCTTTGTTAGTAAAGCTGCTTCACACCCGCATGCTCACAAAAGGAAGGCAGGGAGATTAAGTGTTTTGCAGGGAAAAGTATGAGACAAAGAAAGGTTATAAACCTGTTGACACATTAAATTTTCAAATTAAGAAACATCAATTAAATATAAGAACAAATACTCAGGCAGCTGAAGCTTTCCAAATAACAAAACAATTGAGGATAACTAAACTCAAGACACCGATTAGTCACCCAGTGTATCCATCCATCATTTTTGAAGACATCCCTGAAAAGTAAAAATTTAGCACTCTAATAATTTTAATGAAAGCTCTTATAATCACAATACAGAGAAACTTCCCTGAGCCACCATCCCTGGTTATTGTCAGCATTAAAAGTAGGCATTTGTGCAAACAGGCAAGAAATGACACAGTAAAAATGAATTTATTTGCTTCCAGTCCTGTTGTATATTATTATAGAAGGAATAAAAATTAGAGGGGTTGAAGGTATTTGCCTTAAGTTCATAGATCAAATTGAATAAAACTGTCAGCCCTCTCCTTTGGTTTATTTCCTCCATCTTAATTAAACCCATTTTTCTATAATACTGAATGCAACAATGAAAAATCATCTAAAATTTTGTGTGATATTTTCCAAAATGTTTTTTAAGATCAAATAAGTCCCTTTTTTCCTTTCTAGTTTATATTTAACTCAACTATACTTGATAATCTGAAAATGACGAATAGATCATATTACTCAATGGAGCAATAGCATTTTCAAATTCACTCTAGCAATCAATAAACAAAATTATAGGAGATAATCATCATGAATTCAGGGAAATTATAACTCCTGCGAAGTGAACATAAACATCAGTAGAATATATTTATCATATTCATAGCTAAAGGGAAGTTCCTATGCAGAAACATATTCTTTTAAAAAAAGATGATATTAGAGAAGTACCCCATGTAACTCCAATGTATTTTTCTTAGTGGGAAAAAGAGAACATTGTCTTTGATAGAAACAAAGAAGAGCAATATGTTCCATGACAGGTACTGAGTCAGGAATGGGTAATATTGGTTTCCAATTCAGATATACTTCTAACTAACTGTTTTACTCTATTAGCTTGAAGTTACAGTTAAATAAGATCATGTGCCTGGCACAGAATCGGAAGTGTTTTGACCTGCTGGACATAGGGTTGCTATGAGTTAGACTCGACTCGATGGCACAAAATAACAACATAGTAAACTGAACTGAAGATGAAAACATCAGAAAGAAAACTTCCTCCTGTGGTATGCCCACCCTACTTTTGATAACCCTCGTTCCCCTCTTTGGAATAGCCTCAAGCCACATCTATGTTCAACATCTTTTTTCTTTTTATACTTTTGCCATGGCAAGAATGGGAACTAAATTAAGGCAGGAGAGAGAAGAAAGAGAGAAGAGATCTCTACAGAGAATATGACTTCTCTATAGAAAACTAGCTAGGGGAACAGACAAATTTCTTAATCTTCCTAAACTTCACTACTGCCTTTGCCTACAAAGTGAAATAATAAGATTACTCTGAGGATTAAGGAGGATGATCGGTATGTGGTTACTGATGTACAGAAAGCATATAAGAAGCTCTGGATTTCATTGCTATTGCTGATTTACAGTGGGCTGAGTGAAGAAGAAGCTGCTCTCATTCAGGTTCATCTACGTCCTCTCTTCCTT
This sequence comes from Pedetes capensis, assembly GCA_007922755.1. Lineage (NCBI taxonomy): Eukaryota > Metazoa > Chordata > Mammalia > Rodentia > Pedetidae > Pedetes > Pedetes capensis. The sequence goes on along the minus strand of VMDO01002940.1, from coordinate 28,564 downwards.
TCTTTTATTTCTTTATCCCTCTCTTCACAAGATACTTCACGGATCCATTTCACTTTGTGCCATGATCTGCATGGAATATCACGTAATAGGTGAGCTCAGTCACACGAGAGAGCAGGCCTTTTGGGTTAGCATGTGATGTTGTTGCTTGTTCCATCCCTCTTGTTTTTTAAATTGGACACAGGAAATTAGTTTAGCAAGGCCCTCTTTTAAGCTTCCTTGCTAAATCTGTATTGCTTTTCAATTTAAGTCCTTGTCATTGTGTTCCCACAAATGACACAATTTAACAGTGCATGGGTGGATTCTCTAGAGACGGAGAAGGTTAATGAAAATATTCATAAGAGAGGTGTGTCATTTTCCCTGGGCTCTACCCACAGCACCCAATTTAGAAAAACAAACTTTCAGCAGATGGGGCTCCTGGCCTCTTTCCAATACATGATTTAAATTGTTTTTCAAAGACACCCCAAACCAAAAGCTAACTGATGTGACAATTTTGACGTTTCAGAAAATCGAGTGACAAGGTTAGGGTGAGGCACTGCTTTAATTACCAGGCCTTTTATTGATCTGATTTTTAAATGTGATAGCTAGTGGTGTAAACAGTTTGGGAGATTCCCAGGATTGCAGAGAAACACTTCTCACTTTCAATTCTCTATCCAGTCAGATGGACATCGGCTGACCCCTAGCACCAGTGTGGCAGCCTGTAAGAAATAAGTTTCTAGTTTTAATCTAGTTCCTTCATGGAGAACCGCTTACATTACACAGCCCATCACCCAAAGCTGACCACGTTAGACTGCAGGAAAAATGAGCAGAAGTGGCTCATCTGCATTATTTAACATTTCAATCCATGTCACACATGAAGACACAAGGAACAGGCTCATTAAGTCTGCCTAGGAAGCCGGGCTGGGCAGGAGGCAGAGGCTAGCCTGTGAAAAAACATGAACCAGCTTACTGTGGCCACATGTGGCTGAATCCTTTACCAAAACAGCACAATGAAACTTGGTAAGGAAAGAACAGACAAACAGAGGGAAGGAAGAAAGAAAGGTGAGGCAGAAGGGCGCTGAGCTAGGCTGAAGCTCTGAGGTCCAGACTTAACTCTGCATTTACTACATGGAGCACATCGCTTGGCTTTTATATCTCAGGACACTTTAGTTTTCCAATCATAAAAAATATGCCCCACCACCACCTATTTTGGCTAGAGTTTTCTGAATATCAAACTGCATCTTCTTAATTTTTTTAATAAAAATATCAATGACATGCATCCAGAGAAAATAACCTTAGTTCAGTTGTTTTCCCTGGAAAAAGTCCTCAGAATATACTTGTCTTTTTCTCAAGAACAGATTTCCCTCCCTGGAAGGAACTGATGGATTTCCTTCTTCCACTTGTAAAATCTTTTTACCTTTCATATCTTCTATTCGCTTTGATTGCCAGAAAATTTACAACTAAATGCAGATTTCTGACATAGCAATTAGGTAAGCGGGTAGAACGCTGCACTGCAGTTTCTGAGGCCCCAAGTTCAATTCCCAGCACCGCAAAAATGGGAGAAGGACGTGTCAACCCACTCCCAAGGCAATCCTGAAACAATCTTCCATTGAAAACCCTATGAGGGTCGTTATGAGTCGGATACTGACTTGAAGGCACCTAACAACAACAACAACAGATAGCCTAAAGACTTATGTTCCATTTTCCCCTGTTAATCTTAACTCCTTAAACCAACTTTTGTACTATTTCTTAGAAAAATAACCTGAAACATGGAAATAAACAAACAAGATTACTAGGCATCTTTCAATGCCATGATGGACTTAAATTTCTATTTAATGGCTATTGATAACTCAGGACAGGAGCCAACTTGTAGATTTTTGTCTAGTAGAAATGCAAATAAAGTCTATCCTATCAGACATGTAGTCAGGAAAGAACAATCCCTGGAGAAGGACATCATGTTTGGAAGAGTGGCAGGTCAACGCAAAAGAGGAAAACCCTCCACCAGATGGATTAACACAGTGTCTGCAACAATGGGCTTAAACATAAATAAGAAGGTTTGCCTGGCACAGAATTGGCAAGTGTTTCGATCTGCTGTACATAGGGTCGCTATGAGTCGGACTCTACTTGACGGCACCTAACAACAACAACAACAATGGAACCCAAAAGTTATTGTTTATGGCACTGTTGGACATTAATTGAATTTGTTCTAATTCAGTGATTATAAATTACAAAAAGTCTAATAAAAATCAAATGTTCTTTGCCATAAAAAAGAATAAAATTCTGTCATTTGTGGCACCATGGATTAGCCTACAGGACATTATATTAAGTGAACTAAACTACACATACAAAGACAAACACTGTATGTTCTCACATGTGGAGCTAAGTAAGTCGATCTCCTAACAATAGAGTATAACAGTGGTTACTTGAAACTAGGAAGTGTGGGAGGGGAGGACAGAGATAAGATGGTAATTGAGTGTAAAATATAGATAAACAGAAGGAATAAATCCCTGTGTTCTTTAGCACACTTGTTGAGAGGTGCCATCGAGTCACTGTCTGACTCAGGCCACTCTATGTATAAAAGGCAAAACACTATTGTCAGTGCTTTTCTGCTACTCATAGGATTTTCAATGGCCAATTGTCTATTGGGAGTGGGTTGCCAGGTCCTTCTCCCAAGCCTACAGCACCTGTTGTTCCCAGGCAGTCTCCCATCCAAGTACTAACCAGGCTTACCAGACCCTGCTTACCTTCCAAGATCTGATGGGATCCGAGGCCACAGTGGTACAGATGCATGGAAACAGTAGGGTGACCATAATAAATGATATTTATTGCATATTTCAAAATACTTAGAAGAAAGGATTCTCGATGTTGCCAACATCATAAATAAATAAGTAAACAAATGTTTGAGGTGATGAATATACTAACTACCCTGATCTAATCATTATATGCCTACAGCCATAGCCCCTTGGCATCAGATCTCAGAAGCAGGCAGGGTTGGGGTTGGTTAGTACTTGCATGGGAGACGATCTGGGAATACCCAGTGCTATAGGCTTGGGAGAAGGACCTGACAGCCCACTCCCAAAAAACAATCAGTCATTGAATACCCTATGAATGGCAGAGAAGCACTGACAAGAGTGCTGGGCATGCACAGTGTCAGGTAGTGTTTCATCTGTTGTACATAGGGTTGCTGTGAGTCAGTCGCTAGGCTTGGGAGGAGTACCTAGCAACCCACTCCCAAAAAACAATCAGCCACTGAAAACCCTATGAATAGCAGAGAAGCACAAGAACAGTGTTTTGTCTGCTGTACATAGGGTTGCTATGAGTCAGATATGGACTCGATGACTCCTAATAACAATGGACATATAAATGATAAAAACATATTTGTATTATGCCTGGCATACATATACATATATGTACATGGCCTGCAGCCGTACCATTGTGGCATCTGATCCCATCAGATCTTGGAATTTAAGCAGGGTTGGGCCTAGATAGTAATTGGATGACAGACTGCCTGGGAATACCAGGTGCTGTAGGCTTGGAAGAAGGACCTGGCAGCCCACTCCCCAAAACAACTATCCATTGAAAACTTTATAAATAGCAGAGAATCACTAACAATAGTGCCAGGCATGGCACAGTGTCAGGCTGTGTTTCCTCTGTTGTACATAGGGTCATGATGGACCCAAATTGGTGGCACCTAACAATAAGAAACATATATTTTTTTTTTTACTTTTTTTTTTTTTACTGTTCCACATATATGTATCTCATCTTATTTTTATTTACTTCCATGTGTTTTTCTTTCTACAAATGATTCAAGGCAGCTTTAAAAAATACATATAAGAAAAGGAGGCATTGGTGAGATTTTGGTAAAAGGTTACATAATTTTGATTAGAAGGAATAAGTTCAAGAGATCCATTGTACAACTTAATGACTATAGTTAATAACAAGGTATTATAGCCATATATTGTGGTACATACCCATAATCCCAGCACTCAGGAAGCTAAGGTAGAAGGATCATGAGTTTGAGGCCCACCTGGGCTGTGGCAAGACCCTGTCTCAAAAAGCCAGCACCTGGTTTTCCCAGGCGGTCTCTCATCCAAGTACTAATAGGCCCAACCCTGCTTAGCTTCTGAGATCTGATGGGATTGGATGCCACAATGGTATGGCTGCAGTCTATATGTCTATAGTTTATCAGTATTGTTACATAAAATAATGTGAAAGGAGTTTGCATCAAACATCGTATTTAGAGTTACATGTTGTTGTTGTTGTTATTGTTGTTGCTGTTGTTGTTAGGTGCCAGTCGAGTCATGTCCCACTCATAGCGACCCTCATTGGGTTTTCAATAGCTGATTTGTTTCGGGATTGCCTTGGGAATGGATTGCCATGTCCTTCTCCCATAGAGTTATATGTTAGCCCTCTCATATTTATCACTATTGAGACTCTACTGAGGTCCTGTTAGGGCTCAGCTATGAGACAATATAATATTTATTATGAAACACAAAAACAGACAGCAGATTTGGGGATGCAGCTCAGTGCTACAGGGTTTGCCTAGTATGCACAAGGCCCTGTGTTTAATCCCAGCACTGCAGAAAAGAAGGTTACTACTATCCATACCTACCAAGGACAAAACAAGAGGATATTGTCTCACTCTTAAAGACAAAAGCTGGGTTAGATGCAAGAACAAACAATCTATAAACAAGACATCCTAAAATATATTGAAAAGCTGTCTAGATGAGATTTGCTTGAGCTTGTCTTCCACAGCATTCATCTGTGAATTGGCTTCAGTGAATGGGCTTCCAGCTCAGAACACAGCCTCCTCTTCTCTCCTTTCCCTTCCAGTTCTTTTGTATCTACTCCTCGTTTCCCTCAGCCTTTCCTTTGTAGAGCCTGAAATTCTTGTAGCAACAGATTGTTGTTATTGTTGTTAGGTGCCTTCAAGTCAGTATCCGACTCATAGGGACGCTACGTACAACAGGCAAAACACTATTGTCACTTCGCTGCTATTCATAGGGTTTTCAATGGCAGATTGATTTTGGGGAGTGGGTTGCAGGGTCCTTCTCCCAAGCCTACAGCACCTGGTGTTCCCAGGCGGTCTCCCATCCAAGTACTAACTAGGCCCGACCCTGCTTAGCTTCCTAGATCTGATGGATTGGATGCCACAGAGCTATGGCTAAAGGCTGTAGCAACAAAAGAAGGTGTCAAAATTAAAGGCCAGGGCAATACCAACAGCCTAAGAAGTCCGAAAGGAAGGCTGGAAGGAAAAGGATTTAAGAGTCAGATTGGAAATCAGGGAGGTTTTGGGAATAGGTTCACCTAGATGAAGGCCTTTACAAGGATACTGAGGAGAGAGTAGCCTCTTCCTCTGCAGAAATGTCATGTCAACGGCCAGGTCAAAGAGCATGCAGGGAATTTCTACACGCTGTAAATGAAATGTAACTCCAAGTAATTCACACTATTTAGTGTGCATACATGGAGCTCCAGGGTCTGGGGTCTGAAGGATTTACATATACCATTTACTAACCATCAGTTTTGGGCAGATACTTCCTAGAGTCTCAAGTTTGTTTGTTTTTTTCCACCTATAAGCATGATGCCTGCACCAGTAGCACTGTGGCCACCAATCCCATCAGATCTCGGAAGCTAAGCAGGGTCAGGCCTAGTTAGTACTTGGATGGGAGACCTCCTGGGAACACCAGATACTGTAGGTTTGGGAGAAGGACCCAGCAACCCACTCCCAAAAATCAATCTGCCATTGAAAACCCTATGAATAGCAGAAAAGCACTGAGAATAGTGTTTCATCTGTTGTACATAGGGTCACTCTGAGTCTGATATGGATTCGTTGGCACCTAACAGCAACATAAGCATTATGAGTAATCACAACTACCTTGCAAAATTATGGTAAGGATTAGACAATGTATGGAGAACATTCAGCATTATTCCTGGACTATACAAAGTGATGGCTAAATAATTCTGACACATTATTATTAAGGAAGATTTCCATTCTGAATTGAGATGGTGGGTTTGTTTCTGAGACCAACACATACAAAACCCTGTTTCTCCAGGAACCTATGACCAGATTAAAATGGCATAAGCAATGGATAAAGATCAACATTAAGCTGGAGGTGGTGGCACATACTAGCAATTCTAGCTACTCGGGAGGCTGAGACAAGAGGATCCCACTCTGAGCCCAGCCGGGCAGCAAAGCGAGAACTTGTCTCAAAATAAAATGTGTTTTAAAAGGTAGCTGGGTGCTAGTGCCACACACTTGTAATTCCAGCAACTTGGGAGGCTGAGGCAGGAGGATCACAAGTTCGAGGCAGAGGCAGTCTGCATAACTTAGTCAGACCCTGCCTCAAAATAAAAAAAAATTAAAAATGGGCTGGGGGTGCAGCCCTGTGGTAGAGTACTTCCAAAGCATGTGTGAGGCCCTAGGTTCAATCACCAAGTAACACAAAAATAAAAAATAAAAATAAATAAAGGGCTAGAGGCATAGCTCAGTGATGGAGTCCTTGCCTAACATGCACAAGGTCCTGGGTTCAATCTCCAGTAATGCCAAAAAAAAAAAAAAAAAGGGTGTGTGTGTGTGTGTGTGTGTGTGTGTAACTAAAGGGCAAGTAAAAATATTAAACTCTCTAGAACAGATTAATCTTTTAACTCTACACTAAGCTAATTAAATAATGAAGGATTATGCCCCTGCATGGAAAAGACATATAATTTCTAATTTGGGATTCCCTCACATTGTAGTAAAACCTGCTATGAAAGTTATAATGGTGGTTGCTATGGGCAACAGCAGTCACATGTGGGAAGAGAAGAGAGAAAGAGGAAAAAACAAAAAGCAATGATTCTACGGGAATTTTTCTTGTAAAATTTCGTCTATTTCCCCACCCCTCTATTCTTAATTTTGGTAGAGGGATAAATTTACCACAGACAAGTGGAAGGGAAAATCTAGCCCATAGTTTCACAAGCAATTCTATAACCAAAGCCTTGCTCTTCTCTCTAAGATGGCCTTCATTGTCAGCCCAGGGTTTGGCATAGGAGAGATGACAGAAAACTACTGTCTAGCCAGGCCAATGAGCCCTGTTCATAGTGAGCAGACAGAAGTCCCAGCCAGATTTCCTCAACATCTGAAAGTAAAATCTGTGGCTGAGAGGCTCAACGGGTCTGAACATTATTCAGCCCCATTTCTACCTCTTTGGATTCTGTGCAGTACCATAAATCCCAGTGCAAGAATTATACTAATTTAAACAATGATTTATAGGAAAGTTCTTCAAATGAATAATCAATCGAAAGGAAATTCAATGCTTTTGAAATTTTCATAGTCTATGAATGGACAAATTTCCCTAAAATAAAAAAGGTGAGTGATTAAATAAAAATCATTATCAAAATCATTTTCTAATTTTACCTAGGAGCAGAGGTAATCTACTATCTACTACCAGAGAAAAATGTCTATATGGTATATGAAATGAGAATGATAGTAGGATTTTCTCTGTGAGGGACAATGGATTCCACAGTCTTCCTTGATATATCCACCAGCCTCTTGGTCTCTTCACCTCAAACTAAGAGGGCAAATGATTAAATATTAAAATAAGCAAGCTGCCACCTCTCTGTTTCTGCCGCCCACACAGCAGATTTTGCCTTCAAGATCTGTCTGTGTGTGACTAAAGAGCTAAAAATGAAGGCTCTAACCAAAATAAAAATTGACATTGATGTTACGATTTTTTTACATCAAAATTACACAGATTTGACATTTTTTTAAAGAGGAGACATTAAATCATTTAACATTTTTGACTTACAAATTTTTGTTATACCTCTGACAACTTTTTATTTTTTCACAATTTTAGACACATATACATCATTTTCAGTAGACTTTTCACAGATAACAAAAGGCAAAACTGATGATAATAACAGGCAACTTTTGTCATCTAAGCTCCTGTTTTGAGTAACAAAGGGAAGGGACTTCAGAATCCCTACACTGAATGGCAGAGAGGGAAAAGGTTATGGCACAGGGCTCTGAAGATGCCAAATTTCAACTCCAGCTCAGAAATATTTGACTTGGGAATGTTGTTTGTTTAACTTTTTAGATCACTTTGCTCACTTGAAAAGGGAAAAATCTGGATGCATCTGATCTTGATGTTTGGCACCAGGACCCAGGAAGGCATCAGACTTAATCCTATCTTTGTACCTGACAAGAGGGAGCCAAGGACAATGACAAACTCACAAACCACAAGCCACACCCTCCGTGAGGGTGCCAGAGGCACTGCCTTGATTTCCTTCTTTGGAACTCAAGGCAATACCAGCTTAATTCAGCATTTAAAATTAATAAGTACTTATTTCATGAGGGATTTAAATTTCTAAATTCTCTTTACAAATATATCTACTATCACTCAGAATTGCTTAATGTATCTCCAGGCTATTTTTCCCAAAGACCCAGTAATTTGCCTTGACAGATGACCCCCAAAGCTCTCATTGATCTTTCTCTCCTGTTGCCACAGTGTGCATTCAGGCCAAAAATGAGATTTGGCAATTCAGAGAGCAGAAGGTCAGAAGTAACACTTTATTTAACAAACATTTTACACTATTTATTCATTGTCAAATATCACAGATTGAGATTTTTAAAATATTTATAAAATAACTTCATAATAGGTTTTTAAAAGGCTTATGTACAACATCTTATAAAATATCCATGATCTTACATATAATTATAGTTATAAGTAATACTGAAATATGGACTTATTTAATTAACTAAAAATCCTTTCTAGATACCGAATGTTCACCACAACAATACTTAAGATAAAAAATAAAAACACTAATAAGGGAATGGGCTAGGGTTTAGCTCAGAAGATAGAGTGCTGCTCTACACTCTCTGAGGACCTGGGTTCGATCCCCAGCACTGCAAAAACAGGAGAAGGACATGGCAACCCACTCCTAAAGCAATCAGCCATTGAAAATCTTATGAGGGTCACTATGAGTCAGTCCCAACTCAACAGCACCTCACAACAACAAGGGAATACTAACTTTCTAAAGATAATTAAAAACATGAATAAGTAACTATATAAATTAAATATTTAATTTCCACTATGATCAAAAATTTTCTTTTTAAAAGCATTCAAATACATATGTATACTGACATTTATAGGACTGGAAATAAAAATGAGACATTACACACTGTTTCCTATGACTAATGTGAATTTTGTTTTAAATTTTCTACTAATAATTTGAATTACTTTCTCAATAAATAAGACATATAAAACTATTATACTCAAATTAAAAAAGCAAATATTATGTTAATATATTTTAATTTTTTAATGAACAACATAATCTTATGAAGAAGCAGAAGATATCGATTTAATCAGCCACTCATGATGTACTTTGGATTCATAGTATAAGTGTGCACAAGAAAATAGAAAAAGAATTTTCTGCGAGCCAGGAGCCATGCCTGTAATCCCAGCTATTGGGAGGCTCAGGCAGGAGGATTTCAGGTTTAAGGCTAGAGGCAGCATGCCCAATTTAACAAGATCTCATCTCAAGATAAAAAATAAAAAAGGGGTTAAGAGTGGTAAAGTACTTGCCCAGCATGTGAAGGCCTCTGAATTCAACCCCCAAGTACTGCCAAAAAAAAAAAAAAAAAGGAAAAGAAACGTTGTTGTTAGATGTCCTTGAGTCATATCTGACTCTTAGCAACCCTCACAGAGTTTTCAATGGCTGATTGTTTCCAGATTGCTTCAGGTGTGGATTGCCATGTTCTTCTCCTGTTTTTGCAGTGCTGGAGATTGAACCTTCCTAAAGTTTTTTGAGCCTTAACCAATGCAGAAAATTAACTGGGTTTGGATTTTTTTTTTTTAAGTTTTATATTTCATGTGAAAGGTATAATTCTACTTAAATATATTGAATTTGAATTTTTCTAAATTTGAAAGTATCATTAAAATTCTTTTGAAGGTTTGTAAAATAAGTAAGATAAAGTACATAAAATGTATATAAAATATAATATTACATTGCTTGCTATAGCAGTAATATTCTAACCAGTCAGAACCCAAGTCAAAATATCATCTAGGAATAAAAAGATAGATAAGAATTGGAAATATCATGCTTTAAAGGCAACAAGAAAGGTTGGGGTGCAGTTCAATGGTAGATCACTTGGCTAACACATACAAGTTCTGTGTTTATTTCTCATCACCACAAAAAAGGAAAAGCCAACAACCATTATTCTAACTTCTCACAAACTCTTCAGTTGGTTCTGGTCCTTATAATTATCCTAGCAATTTTTATTTGAAGATCATGTACATAATACCTTACATTAAATTAAGAGAGAGAAAAAACTGCTAAGGAGAAGCTGAATAGGTACATGGTCCAACAGTGCCAACCATGAGGAGGGGAAATGTAGCCTGATTTCAATCAGGTTCTACTAGTCATAGTCTGAAACAGGCAGTGTCCTCAGATACCATCCTCAGTCAAGACTCAGTCTCTAAAGTATTTAGAATTAAAGAAGAAAGGAACTAATTAAATACATGTTTTTCCTATGGCCTACAGTGTTCAGAATTTTATGTTTATAACTTTGTTTTGGTAATTTTGAAGTAAAGTAAGATTCTCTTTGGTAGTATTTTTCAGATGAAAATAACAAATAGCTTTACTCTATCCACCTAAACAACCATGTTGCTGCTGTTGTTAAGTGCTCCTGAGTTGAGTCCTTCTCATAGTGACCCTATGTAAAGTTTTCAATGGCTCATTGTTTTGGGATTGCTTCAGGAGTGGATTATCATGGCCTTCTCCCATTCTTGTGGTGCTGAAGATCAAATCTAGGGCCTTAGAGAGCACAGAGCACTCTACCAACTGAGCTACACCCCAGCCCAAACAACCATAAATACCTCAAGTCAGTTCTGTTTTTCCTACCTACAATAAAAGTGGCACTCTTTGTTGTTATTGTTAACTTGGCTATTAGAATCCATTGAAAGTATGTGTTTTTCTTCATACAGAATTCTCTGCAAGTAGATGGGAAGATGAGACAAATATTTTACACAGGCTGTCTGCCCAGACAAGGAAATAGCTTTTGTAGAGGATTCTCCTCTGGGGTTATATTCTTGTGACAGAATCTGTAGACAATTTGTCTCTATTAAACTCACTATTAAAAATAATAGTAGTAATTTAAATTATTACATAAAGATTTTATAGTATACCTTAAAAGACAACAATGCTATACAAGATCAATAGGGAAACTGAGTATTGCAAATTCCTTACAAATCTGGTTATTTGTATAAGTATCATATAAGGTAATATATAAGAAGAATCTGGAAGTCATTTCCTAAAGGGGAAGGTTTTGAAACTTCAGTTTTATCTCTAAAATTGGAGTGATGATAGCTACTCAATGTCCTCCTAGGGACGTTGTGAAGGTCAAAATGGGAAAGGCATGTGAAGAAACTTGGCAAGCCAATATGTAAGATATATCATCTCATTACTATAAAAATGCTACAGTTGAAGAAAACAATACTAGAGAAATTTTTAATGTTAAAAAGAATTCTCACTAATTTACCATTTATAAGAATAAATTTAAAATTTTAAGGGAATAGTGTTTTTTTAAAGTTTATTTCATCTCAGTTTTCAGTTAAATTCAGTCTAATTTGGAGATTCATGACATTCCTAAACATTAGAACTAATGGATTTTTTTTTCTAGTACTAGGGATTGAACCCAGAGCCTTGTGCTTGCCAAGCACTCCACAATAGACTCATAACTTATCTTAATGAATTCTCCTACAATAAAGCAAGTTTTAGGTTCTGATTCTTAAAAAACAAACAATAAGGGGAAAAATACAGTGATTATATATGGAACCCCCCACACACAATGTGAAAAACAGGAATTTTTATGTGTCTGGCATAATAATTAACACATCTATTTTCTGTCATTTGAGTGGTCTTGGATATGAGATAGCAAAAGATTAAAGAAACAAAAAGGGATACTGATGCCACTTCATCTCTGATTTCAAACCCACCTTGCTGACATTTCACCTATGATCATCCCATGTAGACAACCTCACCCCAAAAGGAGGCATGTGGACAATATACATAGGTCCTGCACCCTCGTGGTACCTCCTGACATTACTTATACAGATGGACGTCATGTTTTAGAAAATGAGTTTCTCAGTAGTTATGTGTGTGTCAGTTGTTTGACTTAAGTTCTGAATGACTTTTGTCTAGACCCTGGTTACTTAAAGTATTTTTAACAGTGTCACCACAGGAGATCACTACAGTGAAAGGCTCATCACTTTCATGCATTTTGTTTTCCTGGTTTCAAGCTATCTCATCTGCTTAACAATAAGTTAGGCTAAGCCTTGGCTTTCTGTTTGCAGGATCATTTGTCATTGTGGATGGTTCTGAAGCAAAGTTCAGACAAAGGAATCTCCCAAATTGGGCTAATGAAGTACTGGCCATAGACCCAAATATTTGGAGCTGGATTTGACTTCCCAATCTTCCTGGAGACTTTTAGCCAATGTATATATTTTTAATAATCTGGTTTTGGTTATTTGTTTATTTCTTATTTTTTTAGGCATGGTGTTACTATGTAATCCAGGTTATCCTAGAACTTGCAATCCTCCTGCCTCAGCCTCCAGAGTCCTGGGATTACAGGCATGCAGCACCATGCTCAGTTGGTAGAGTGCTGCTCTGCACTTTCTAAGGACCAGGGTACAATCCTCAGCACCACAAAAATGGGAGATGGACATGGCTATCCACTCCAGAAGCAATCCTGAAACAATCAGCCACTGAAAACCCTATAAGTGTTGCTATGAGTGGGACCCAATTTGACAGCACCTAACAACAGCAACAATCTTGCTGCTAGAACTTTCAGTAAAAGCATTGCTATTTATAAACATGGAAACTTGAGAGTACACCTATTACTATATATCAAAACCTCTAGGGTAGGAATTTTTATTCTCAAGCATAATTCTACTATAAGCAGAGACTTATAGTAAAATAAATCAATACATGGTTACATAGTCACGTGAATGTTATGTCCCATATCTTCACAAGGTTCCCAGACCTTCATTTTGGTACTGTTACATCAATTCAGTTAGGCAAACACTGATTAGAGTATTAGAGACTTGAAAACAGTTTTTTAAATCCCTAAGGAGCATCCATTTACCTAAGAGGAATGGGTCATTGGGAGAGTGGGAGAGACTGTGTCACTAATATAATAACATGTCTTATAATGGAAGCTTTTTTCTCCCAGAAAATCTGCTTTAGTGGGAGTAGGCTAGGTTCTGCTCTGCATTTTCAACCTCTTATCCCCCAATAAAATAACCATTATCATTGGGTAGGACAAGATATTTGGCTCCATATATTAACAATAATGCTTTATAACATATTATTCAGGTGAGATCAAAAAGGACACTGAAAAATTGACCATATACAGTACATATTAAATGTTAACCACAGAGCAATATTGCATATAATTTAGAGAAAATAATGATTTAAGAGGCCACTTTAAAATACATATACTTCATAGTCATCTACATCCATACCACTATGGCATGTGACCTCAGAAGCTAAGGAGAATCAGGCCTGGGAATACCAGATACTGTAGACTTGGGAGAAGGACCCAGCAACCCACTCCCAAAACAATCAGCCACTGAAAACCCTATGAATAGCAGAGACAGGGCTGGATGTGGGACAGTGTTGAGGAGTGTTTCATTCTGTTGTACACAGGGGCCATTATGAGTTTAGACCCGATTCAACAGCACCTGATAACAATAACATATATATACATATATGTTGGGCTGGGATTTAGCTCAGTTGGTAGAGCACTGCGCTGCAGTCTCTGAGGCCCCAAGTTCAATTCCCAGCACCACAAAAAAATGGGAGAAGGGCCTGGCAATCTACTCCCAAGGCAATCCCGAAACAGTCAGCCATTGAAAACCCTATGAATAACAGAGAAGCACTGATAATAGTGTTTCACCTGTTGGACACAGGGTCGCTATGAGTCGGATACCGACTCGACGGCACCTAACAACAACAACATATGTGTTTATCAAAACATAACATTGTACATTTTAAATATATGCAATTTTTAAGGGGGCTGGAAGGTGTAGTTCATTGGTAGAGCACATGCCTAACATGTGAGAGGTCCTGGATTGGATTCCCAGCACAGCAAAAAGAAGAAAGAAGTTACAGCTATAGTGGATTTCTCACATAAAATATTATGAGACCTCATTACCACACATTAAATGTAGGATAAGATGACTCTCAGAAAAGGTCAAGGGTGAACAGTATCAGCAGAATGCATCAGAGAAAAGTGTCAGAGGAAGTATCAGAGAAAGGTAAAAAGATGGTATAGCCACAGTAAGAAACAGAAACTAGTGTCTATGTTTTAGAAGCCTACAGCACTATCACTGTGACATCTGACCCAGTCAGATCTTGGAAGCTAAATAGGGTCAGGCCTGGTTAGTACCTGGATGAGAGATCACCTGGGAACACCAGGTGCTGTAGGCTTGGGAGAAGGACCAGACAACCCATTCCCAAAACAATCAGCTACTGAAAATCCTATGAATAGCAGAGAAGCACCACAATAGTATTTCATCTGTTGTACTTAGGGTCACTATGAGTCAGACACCAACTCAACAGCACCTAACAACAACAATGTTTTAAAAACAATATAACTAATAGTACTCAGTGTTATTTCTACCACAAAATGGGGACAAATTTTTAAGAAACAATGCCTATAACTTCTTTGCTTACATTAGGAATGACTCCAAATGTCCTGTAGCTCTTAAAGTAGAAATTTTAAGAAGTAAAAAGAAAAATCCAATCTCATTTAAGTAAAAAAAACAGTATTTAATATCTTCCTGGAATTATTTGTGCAATATTCTAGCTATAAATTATATTTCCTAAAGAAAAGATAAAGCATTAAATTTCATCATCTGGTATTTCTGGTCCTTCATCTGTGGGTTCAGGATATAGCGGAAAGAACATAAACCAAGATTAGGAACGGGAGCTGGGTATGATAGCACATATCTGCAATCCCAGCACTTGGGAGGCAGAGGTAGGGCTAACCTGGGTACAGAGTGACACCTTGTCTTGAAAACAAAACAAAAACAACAGCAATAATAAAACAGTAAGAGAAAAAAATTAGGGACAGGAGGAAGGAAGTAGATGACAGCTTCTCTCCAAATTGGATTTTGACTTCAGACAACTCTGGCTCTAAAACCAAGATTCCCTACTTCCTATGTAATCATGGGCAAATTCTTCTGTCTCTATGATCTGGTTTCCTTAGTTGAAAAATGGAAATTTATAGGACTGTTGATGGGATTAAATGAGAATACCTGCAATGTTTTTAGAATAATGTTCGACATATCCTGGGTATTCTGTCAATATTTTTATAGAGATGATGTTGCTACTGTTATTTTTATTATTGATATAACTTTCCTAATCTCTCTTGACTTTGGTCAAGTCATTTTACTTCTTTTTATGAAATTTCTTAGCTTCATAAAATGAGAATAATAATAACACCTCTGCACAAATTTGTTAGGAAGGGAAAATGAGACAATATAAAGAAGCACTTAAGTACAAGGATTACATTAAAGAAGTACCTCCAAAAAATGTATTTATTTATCCATTTTTAAACTATTTATTCATTCATTTATTCAACTATTTATTCATTCATTTATTTAGAGACAGGGTCTGGCTCTGTAGCCCACATTTGCCTGGGCTCACTAGGTAGTTTAAACTGGCCTCAAACTCAAGATTCTCCTGCCCAAGCCTCCTGAATGCTGGGATTATGGGTGTGTAAAAACACTACTCCCATCTTTCCGAGAGATGTTTTAGTTTAGATAATTGTGTGGCAATAATTTTCCTTGCTAATTTGGAACTCAACATATACCTTTCACACTTTCTGCCTTTTTGAAAGAACAAGACTTAAAAAGCTTTAATCTCTTCCTTCACATGTGCCAACGGTAGATAATAATAAATCATGGAAAAATATATTGCCCAGACACAAATTAGAAACTCAAAGAATGGTTCTCTTTCATGATTCTGCAATTTTCCAAGAGCAATGAAGGCAACTCTAAAAGCAAAGATAACAGTTCAGTGGTGTGGAGCAGGCTCACACAAACTTGTGAAAGCCAAGTATTATATTTCAAAAATTTTGCATGCCAGTTGTAAGTAATTTAAGTTACATAAACTTACAATTAGGTAAATTATATCTAAAGTAACAGTAAGCATACATTTCAAACTCATCACCTCCTATTTATTTTGCTACATTTGCTCCATTTTACTACAGTCTATACTTTTGAGGCTATTCTTTATCACATCTGCAGAGTGAAAATATAATGCAGTGCTTCTGCACATCTGTTCCCAAATACGAAGAATGTGTTTTTGTATTGGCAATTCCAAATCAACCATGGTAGGAATATTTTCATAATAGAAATTTACAGTGCTCAGGATGTAGCTCAGTGGCAGAGCACTTGTCTAGCATGCCTGAGGCACTGGAGACCACCCCCACACACAAAAATATTACAAGTGCCACACATTAGGGCTTGATTTAGTGCTAAAGCTGAAGGAAAGTTGAGTTCAATGAATACAATTTGTACTGTGGTGAGAAATAGTCAAACAGGGTCAATCATGTTTCAGATTTAATGATAGTAAGAAAAGGGCTAATTTAGTAGGTTGGTATATAATTCCACATGTCAAATCATGGTTGAATTGTATGCACAGCTTGGCTACAGGTACAAGAGTTCACTAAGAGCCAATTAAAGCCTTTGGTTGTGGTGAATTTGCTATATACAATTTAAAGAAAGAGCATGTTTATTATTTATAAATTGGGTGCATCTTTTATCTAAATAAAGTGCATTAGAAATTTATGAGCATATATAAACATTTCTTTTAGAGAACTGGTTATTAAACATTTATTAGCACACCACTAGTGATTTTGTTAACTCTTAAATGAAAAGAGCTTCGTTTGAGGGGGCTAGGGTTTAGCTCAGTTGGTAGAGTGCTGCTCTGCACACTATGAGGACCTGGGTTCGATCCCCAGCACTTCAAAAATGGGAAAAGAGCATAGCAATCCATTCCCAAAGTAATCCTGTAACAACCAGCCATTGAAAACTTCATGAATAGCAGGGAAGCATGGACAGTGCTGGACATGGCACCTGTGGTGGAGTGTTTCGTTCTATTGTACATTGTTGTTGTTGTTAGGTGCTGTGGAGTTGGTATCTGACTCATAGCAACCCTATGTACAAGGGACGAAACACTATTGTCATGCTTCTCTGCTATTCATAGGGTTTCAATGGCTGATTGTTTTCTGGGAGTGGATTGCCCGTATGTCCCCCAAGCTTCCAAGACATGGTATTCCCAGATGGTTTCCCTCCAAGTACTAACCAGGCTCCACCCTGCTGAGCTTCCGAGATCTGACAGGATCAGACACCACAGTGCTACGGCTGCAGGCCTATTGTACATAGGATTGCTAAGAATTGGACTCTATTCGAGGGCACCTAACAACAACAATCTTGAGGTGGAGAGGAACAAGTCAGTCATAATGTGAAATAGTAAAAGAAGTAAACAAATCCTCATCCACTAGGTGGCAGTAACAAGAAATAAGAAAATAGAAAACCAAACTAGAAGAGAAACGAATTTACAAAAAAATTACTTCATCCGTTTTCCTTTAGTTTATTAAATAATATTGTTACAGGAAATTGCAACTGTTTTAAAAAGCTGTTTCTTACTAGCTACTTATTAAAATAACCTATACTTAGTATAGGGCTGGGATTTAGCTCAGTTAGTAGAGCACTGCGCTGCAGTCTCTGAGGTCCCAAGGTCAATTCCCAGCACCGCAAAAATGGGAGAAGGACTTGGCAATCCACTCCCAAGGCAATCCCGAAACAGTCAGCAATTGAAAACCCTATGAGGGTCACTATGAGTCGGATACCACCTCAACGGCACCTAACAACAACAACATACTTAGAGTAAAATACTCAAAAATGAACATAGGTGAATAAATCAAAGTGACCCATAAGAAGACTCAAAACAGTTCACCATGGTCAATATTTTGGTGAATATCTTTGTAGACTTTTTGCAGAATTGGACTATACAAATACTTTTTTTAATTTTATTTTTTTCTTCATGTCATGTCTTTTTATGTCAATAAATATAGATCTGTAACATCACTTTTAATGAGTAATATTTTGTTGTTTGATAAAATATCCATTTCCTATATTAATTGACATTTCATTGGCTAATAACTTTTCCTTATCATAAAAATACATTGTTAAACAAGCGTGTCTTTCAATTTTCTTAGGATAACTTTCTGAACATAGAATTACTTGATCAAAGAGGGTCACATTTTTAAAATATGATTCAAATTGTCACGTTTTTCTACTGAAATATTGTGCTAATTTTTATCTTTGAGAGTGAGGATATATGATTTCACCCATGGTAGGTATTTTCATTTTGAAATCTTTTTCAATAGGCAAATATTGTAAGTAATTGATTTAATTTACTTTAATTCTTTTATTTACACATTTATCCAGTGAACATTTAAGAATCTACTATGGCCAAGCACTGGACATGCACTGGAAAAACAAACAAATATAACAAAACAAAACAAATAGCTCTCAAAAATTAGGTCTCTGATCTCAAAAGGCTTATTTTCAAATAGAGAGAGGCAGGTAAGAAGGGACATAGGCAGTTATAAAGATGAGGGACATTAGAATGAAGACTTAAGTGGAAAAAAATGGTTTTTCTTCTTTTTGAGGTGCCTATATCTATCACATCCACCTGAAGCTGTAGCACTGTGGCCTCTGATCCCATCAGATCTCTAAAGCTAAGCAGGGTCTGGCCTGGTTAGTACTTGGGTGGGAGACCACCACGGAACACCAGATACCATAGGCTTGGGAGAAGGACCCAGCAACCTGCTCCCAAAAATCAATCTGCCATTGAAAACCCTTTGAACAGCAGACAAGCACTGACAATAGTGTACGCAGGGTCACTATGAGTCGGATACCAACTGGATGGCACCTAACAACAACAACAACAATATCTGTCACTTGTTCATCTTTCTATCATATTTATAGTCTTCTCAATGATCTCTCATTATATACTGAGAAAAATAAACATCTTTACAAATTATTTGTCTACTGTGTCTTTAAATTGGGTTAATTGTGCATGCTGTCATACGAAAGTTTTAAATATGTACATATCCCAAACTGAGCATTCTTTTCTTTGTGGTTTCTTAGCTTTGGTATTAAATTTTAAAAGGCCTGTTCAG
Source organism: Pedetes capensis (assembly GCA_007922755.1). Lineage (NCBI taxonomy): Eukaryota > Metazoa > Chordata > Mammalia > Rodentia > Pedetidae > Pedetes > Pedetes capensis. Next base: position 9,354 of record VMDO01002940.1, on the reverse strand, counting down.
GACCAAGAGGACAATATCAATTTTTTCTAGTACTTTTATAAATTTTATTTCACATTTTCATCTTTAAGCCATCTCAGACTTATTTTTGTATGTGGTGTTCAAATAAAGAGAAACTATTTTCTTCCAGGTGGTTAACAAGATATCCCAATACTGTTTAGAAAGAACTTTCCCTCTTGTTTGAAACAAAGACCACTACAGGAAAAGTTTCTATCTTAAACAGAAATGGAATCCAAGGACATATAGAAAAATACTATATAGTAAAAGATAGAGAAGACTTGGATGGGAAACTTAGATAGGAAGGGGGGAGGGGGGAAACATAGAGGAGGGTAAGGGGTAACCTATATGAATAATGCTTATCAAATTGCATATATGAAAATTGTCACAACGAAAAGCATGTCAAAATGAATCACATTATGATGTAC